>JAVCKT010004865.1:279-22485 GCA_032273925.1 Rhynchotus rufescens
GCTTTTGTCTCAAAAAATCTCCTGACATGTCTCTGTCATGAGTTGAAAGCTAGTCCTAGTTTCAGTCAAGTCAAAGACAGTACAAAAATAGATCTTCCCCTTAATATATTAGTGCTGAAGAACAGAGACATTTTGATAATGGTCTAACTACAGATCCAGTGGCCCGTACTGCCTGGAAGTCTATCTCAGAGAGTGGCTCATGCTAAATATTGCATTTAAATGAAGAAGAAAAGAATCTGTTAGGGATAAACAAAGAACGACTTTCCTATAAAAAGTATAGCCAAGTCTTGAGGGCTTCAGCATATCCAAGACCAGGGAATTTTCTGGCGGAATATTCAGGGTCTTGAGCACATCCTTCAGATCAAAGCTATGATGGTCTACTACTGTACTACTCTCTGAGAGTGGTGTTGAGGCAGCAATTTACCACTGTGTTGTACTTCATGAATCAAGCCCTAGAGCTTTGGTGGCTAAAGACTAATTAAGGTTTTTCTTGTAATAGCTGTTAAAGACAAGCTCAAAAATTTCATTTGCCATTTCTTTATATCATGATGAGAACAGATATTTTCTCTGACAAGACTGAAGCATAAAAATTGTTTAACAGCTCTGTAGTGTCTTAATCCCTATTTATTGTTCCTTTTAATCCCAGGGAGTCCTCTCAATATCACTTTACTTCTCATATATTTACATAATATGTTATTTTGTGTGAGTGTCCTTCTATATCTGCACCTCAAACTCCCTATTGACTTTTCAAATCCTATCCTACACTGTATCTCTTATAAATCATGCTACTGATTTCAACTAAGTTTGAATTACATTCGCCAAAGGACATGTGTTTTCACCAAATATGATTCTGAAGCTTGCCCTCTAACCATGGTTTTTCTTAAACTTGACATCTTAATTCCTTTTTTTTTTTTAGGATTACCTCTGCTAATCAGTTATAATATGCTTAAATGGCTATTGTTTATTCCACTTTTACTCTCATTTCCTATTCAATACTACAATATGTCAGCATTAATTGTAAATAATGTACAATTGTTTTTAGAAGTACTATAATCTCAGATTTCAATCTAGGTGAAGTTTGGTGCGAATCTTGGTCTAGGTCAGCATAGGTTAACATTCTGTCCAAATCAGATGGTCCAATCCTACCCCAAGCTGTAGCATCAGGAACAGCATATACAAACTAGTATGTGGTATTTAAATAGCAATTCCTCCTGCTTTGCAATTTTCAGTACTTTCCCATATTTAAGTGAAGAGGGTATAAGTGGCAAGTAAAGTAGGGCAAATAGACTGCATAGGATTTTGAAAACATTCCAGTCTTCCTCTATTAATTATGAATAAAGAAGTCAAATATAGCATAGTGATTCAGAGATCTTGCAATGATTAGCATTGCTGCTTAGTTGATCAGTAACACATCTTGCTTTCAGAATTGGCTTGGCTACATGTCTGCACAAAATGTTTATAAAGAATAATATTTAATGTCAATAATTCCATTAATTACACTAATTAATTAATGCTATTAAGAATATTAGGACATTTAAATTGATGGCATTTGGGTAAATGTATTACTATCATTTGTTATGAAAACAGTTTTCATGACAAAGATTTTTCCTATTGGTGATTTTTAGTGATTTTGCAGTATCAAAGTGTTTATAAATATGTTCTGTGGCTTTGTTTGACAATGTTCAGAAATACATAAACTACACTTTCCATTCATCTGCATGTATTTAGTATTCTCAGAATTATTCTTTTGCTGTATCTTTTCACTGCCATAAATGAGAAGTGCTACTCTGGAAAAAATATTTCTATTCATAGAGCTTTTCACTTAAGCTGTACATTAAAATCTGTGAAAAGTTATGGGTGTATCAGAGATAACTGCTGAGACTAGCCGATGCCCTTCCACCCAGTGTTACCTAAAGGTAGCTAGGGCTACTGTGGCAGCATGAGGAGAGTACAAGGCTCTTAGATGGACCTATGGGGGGACTTCATCTGCTTACAGATCTATAGAAAAGCTATGTTCAAATTTGTACAGAGAATCTCATATGTCTCTGCCCTTGGAAATAATCACTTTTTGTTCCCTCAGTGCTTTTGTTTTCATTTTGTGATGGTCTTCAAAAGATACCGAGCTAGCATTTCTCTCAGTCACAGGCTGGCATGGCCACTGCTATTGCAGAAGCAGATAAATGGACTGTGAAAACACTTAAGCTAGAAAACAAAAAACTGAAGAAGAAAAAGGTATTAAAAAACGTACTGTTCTCAAGAAGAAGAGGCTGCAAATAAGTGCTGCCTAACTATGTCTCTCTTTAGAATCTGCTTCTGAAATGAGGCATCTACAGCAAATCTTTTTCTTTCTCCCTTCTCCGCTTCCTCCACAAGCAATAATAAACTCAGAGACAGTAGCCAAGTCATTTCCAAATGATTTGGAATAAGAGGGATATCTCTTCTCTGTCCACTGGAACTTAATCCTCTTTCAACTAGGGCAGTATCTAGGCACAGAGTTCAAGGTTAACCTGCCACATTCTCTTCTGATGAGGCTTTTCCACTTTGTGAATAAAACTTCAGCACACTAGAGAATTAGATGGATTCAAAATTCCTCTTTCTGAGTGAGCATCCAAATTACTAGACTACTGAGTTTTACTTAACTTTCGTCTCAATTAGGACTGCAAATTACTGAAATATTTAATAGAGATGGAAAGTTGAAGGGCCATCCTGTTCCAGAATATCTTGCTTTTAGACATCAGTTGTTGTCTGGAAGATCTCTTCAGATTCAGGAGAGAATTGAAGCTAGCTTTCCATGCACAGAGAGGAGGAAGAAAGGGTAGTATTCATCTCTTTTGTGCAACTGCTGACTTAGTCGTTGTCTTCCCAAATTTATAGGGATTTGGTCCTTATAAATCAGATAGCTTAAGAAGCCTACAAGATCTTAAAGAAAAATAGGGAGCCTAGCTGCTCAGTAGTATTCATGGCTTGGATACACTGACGTATGTATAGTCACCAAGACATAGGCAATTTTAGGACGCTTCTAGTACATGTCTATAACAGCAGTGCCTCTGTGATGAGCTCTGATTGATACTCTGTTTTGAGTATCAATGTTCTGAATCCAGATCACAGTCCACAAATTTGTTCTTGCAAGAGAGACATGGAAACTCCTCTCTTAATTCTTTCAAAAAAATTAGTGCCTTCAGAAACAGAAAACACAAATTAAATGACTGTAACGGAATTAAATTCATTGTATGATAATTCACTTGTATGTTTTATTATGCTACAGAAATATGTCAAATCCCAGTTTTATTCTCAACGTCTCAAATCCTGTACTGCTTAGCCCAGCACTAAATATTGCTCATACTAAGCAAAGCAACACTTGTAATGTGTATCTTTGCCTCTGTAATGCTTCTTCACCTCTCCCAAATATTTCTCAGTACTTCTGGATCCTAAAAGATGTGATTCCAGTCAATTTAGCTGCATTTACCTTTTATGGCCTGGTGAGAGATAATAAATGCACTGTCTATCATTGAGTTTTTTGTTCCATTCTCTCCACATGAATGAGCAGAACAAATAACAACTGTACTGTTTGACTGTAGTTTCATTATCTTGAGTGATCTTCCCTCCTTCCCTACTTGCTATGCTCCAGTCCTCTCCCAATATTTCTCATCTACCTTTGTCCCTGCTACACACTGCATGATTTCTGAGGCAAATTTTGCTTGTATGCTGAATATATTCTTCATATATTCTTCCTATATTCAAAGTCCTCTTGTGTGTTTTTTTTTTTTTACTTCAGGAATATAAAATACTATTGCTGTTCTATTTTACTTGACTGAGGAGGGTTTATTTCATTGATGTGATAAAAGAACCTAACGTCTTTTTTCCTAATGTTTCAGAGAATCATAAAATAATTCAGGTTGGCGATGAAATCTGATCAATCCCCCACTCAAAGCAGGTTCAACATTAGAATGGGTTTTCTGTGGACTTGTCTCAGTGAGTACAGGCTGTCTCCAAAGATGGATATTTCACAGTGTCTGTGTGAGTCTTACCCAGTGTTTACCTACTACCTTTGTTAAGAACTTTTTTTCCTCTATACTGAGTCAGAATTTTTCTTGTTGCATCTTGTGCTTTCTCTTACTTTCTCTTTTTTTCACTTTCCGAACATTGTCTGATGGTTTTGTTTCCTACAAAGTGGCTTAACCACACAACAGATAACTAGTTCACATAGTTTTATATTAAAAACATCAACTGCAAACTCTCTTCCTTTGGTGTCTTTCTCTAGTTTTGGGAAATACTATTAGCAGGATCAAAATAATGATAAAACTTCAATCAGTTTGATGCCCTTTTGATTAATGAACAGATTTATGACACTGACCCTCTTTGAGCATGACACATAAAGGAACAAAGGAAAAAGAAGAGCACTGAAAGCATGAGAAGTTATGGTGGTCAAAGGAAGAAAATACATTATCTGCTTTTTGAAAAATGTATATATGTCGTTCTAGCCAACAATCAGATTTAGCTGTTCCACTTCAGTGAAAAAGGTTTAATGATATTTCAGCTGGTTAGGTACTTGGAACCCCAAACCTGCAAGACACAGTAAATCAAATATATCTGAACACTACTTAGAAACAATAAACATGGAATTAGTGGCATATGGCTACCTTTTTTTTTTTTTTTTTTAATACTTTGGCTGCCAGAAAAGCTTGAGCAGTAATTAGGTGGCAGTTTCCTGTATTTTCTCAGAGTAATACATTGGTTCTAAGAGGTCTGTGTGTGTATATGTAGCATATGTGTACCAAAAGTATTTTTCAAAAGGCCATGTTCCTTGTTGTAATGTTCTGTAACCCTTCAAACAGGCAAGGTCTAAGAGTTAGTCTAAAAGTGGTATGAGTACAGTACACACAGCCTGCTGTGTTGCCTTAAGGTGTCTGGATGGGCTGCAGAATCCTACAGGACAGCATGCTGGAAGCCTGAACTAAAGGTGGTGTCTTGATACTGCTAAAGCCCAGCTGCATCAAAAAGTTGCATCCAAATATGGGCTTATGTTACAGGCATCTCCAGTGGTGGGTGACTTATAGGAGGTAATTGCAAAATAAAGGCAAGGACAAGATACAAATGGAGCTTTAAAAGCTACTTTTGAGTACATACTTTTTAACGTTAGAAAACAATAAAGTAGGGAAGGTACATTTAGCCATTCATTATTCCTTTCATTAAAATGCACATAAAGCTCTTCAATAGGACACCATAATGGTGTTGACACACTTCTGTAATTGTAGCACTATGTTAAAAACATTCTTCAGTGAAGAACTGAAGGGGATTTGGGGAGAATAAGGGGACTCTGCCTTTCTAATTTCATACTTTATTTTTTCTGTCTCATAATGGAGGCAAGAAATCTGTGACCTTCTTCAAGTCACTTCTACTTTTCAATTTTGTATATATTTATTCATGATAATGTCTGAATGAATAGTATTTTAATTTGTATTTCTTGCCTTTATGTTAGTTAATGCTATTTTATAAAACCTATTCATTCTCAATATACAAAAATCTAATGATTTTAACATTTAGCAGCAATGGGAAATATGTGTATATGCCCACAATAAATTGAATTAAAATCTTACTCATTACTAGTTCTTTTTCTGTTTGTTGGATTTTGTATTCTCTAGACATGGATGTTGATTTTTGTGTCTGACAGGACTTGTCTTAAATTCTGTGATGGAAGCTTCATTTTAAAAAATTCTCAATATATTTTTTTAAACTGTAACTCTTCCATATTCTTTATTTTCTTATGATTCCCTTTCTTTGTGGTTTGTGCCACCTTTGTAGTTTGTCCCTCATACTGAAATAATCTGTAGGATTATTCCATAATTTCATACATAAAAACGTATGTGCACATAGACACATATACGTGCTTTACATTTTGTTTGCAGTCATTTGAACAGATTGACAACGTACTTTGTGGAATATTTCTCTATGATACAGCAAAGGATCCTGAGAGGGGAGAATCTGCAGTGTTCTTTACAAAGAGAATCACAGAAATTATGCAGTATCTCTGGATATTCATTTCTCTACACTGCAGGCGCACAGAATGCGTCAGAGCTACCATTTCTCTGTGAAGATGGATTTCATAAAGCATAAATAATGCAGATTATTAAGTTATTGTCAATAATCATACTTCTAAAGTCATATTTCAAAGTTATTGTTCTACATGTAAAAACAGTGTGGTTTGTTCATTTGCATATATGGTGCTATTGTTTCTTGGGAATCGTTGATTTAAAGATGGATGTGTTAACTGTCAACTTGCAAAGTGTTGTGGCCTACCTTCTCTCCTTCTCTTTAACAGGAATCATTTATGTGTGCCAAAAGCTGTGTCTTTATTTTTGTCCATGAAATAAGTGATATCCAAGACCACAGAGTTTCAGCTATAATAGGATTGTCCTATTTTTTAGCAGTTGGTAATCTAAATTACATTATACAAGTTTGCGTTGTATTAGTATATGATGATGGAATATCATTTGGAGATCATTCTGCTGTCTGCTAGTTGGAGCACGGCTGAGCTTCGCAACATCCATCTAATAACTGAAGTTTTGGTATATTCTTTGTTATCAAAAACTGCATATCTAAGGAGGAAGAATAAAATATGGATATTTTTGGTTCTATTTGAAATTGTGTTATTCTACAAGCAAACACAAATATCTCTAAACAGCAGTCAGTGCTCTGATAGTAAAATTATCTCCAATGCAACTACACGGGCAGTAATGAAAATGTAGCCCCTGCTAATTTTTGGATTTCCTTAGTCTGTACTTCTTACTGATAACACAATGGCCTTGCTCCTCACTGTCATGATGTTTGCAGGACTCTCCTGCCAGTCCTTGGTAAAAGACTAAGAGTAGCATTCTGCCTTTACCTTATCTAGATCCAGATCATAGAATCATAGAATCATTATGACTGGAAATGACCTTCAAGAACGAGTCCAACCTTAAATTTGTCAACACAATACCTGCTAAACCATGTCCCTAAGTGCCTAATCTACATGCTCCTTGAACATTGTCAGGTGATGACGACTCCACCACTTCCCTAGGCAGCCTGTTCCAGTACTTGACTACTCTTTCCATGCAAAAATTCTTCCTAATCTCTAACCTGCACCTCCTCTGGCACAACTCGCTACAACCTCCTTTCAGGTAGTTGTAGAGACCGATAATATCTCCCCTGAACCTCCTCTTCTAAAAGAGAGGAGCTAAAGAACCCCATCTCCTTCAGCTGCTCTTCATAAGGCCTGTGCTCCAGCCCCTTTACCAGCTGATGCCCCTCCTAACTTCAGTGAGAACTGAAAAACGTATCATTTTATGGTCACTATGCCCAGGATGGTCTCTGAGCACCATATCTTTTACCAGTCTTTCTCTCTTCACAAAGAGCAGGTCCAGTGGGGCTCTTCCACCTGTTGACTTACTTACTAGCTGTGACAGGAAGTTATCTTCCAAGCACTCCACAAATCTCCTAGATTATTTCCTCTCTGCTGCATTGTAGCATTGCTGCAACAAACATCTGATAGGTTGAAGTCCCTCATGAGAACAAGGGCTCCTGATCATGAGACTTCTGCCAGTTGCTTGTAGATTGCCTCATCGGTCTCTTCACCCTGGCTGGGTGGTCTTGAGCAGACTCCCACCAGAATATCAGCGCTGTTGGCTTTCTCCTTCACCCTGACCCATAAACAGTTGTCTTTTCCATCACCCACTTGGAGTTCCATGCAATGGAAGCACTCCCTAACGTACATTTCTACTCCATCTCCTTTTCTTCCTTAACTGAAGGCAAGCAAGTGGATGGTACTCTTGGTATAGTTATCAATATAGATATAGAGTATGCATACAAAAATACTAGTTTACTTCATAAACTAGTAAAAAGTTAAAATGTTATAAAATGTAATTTGTTTCTATCCATTCTGAAAGAAATAAACTGAGCAGGCAACAGAAGCAAAATTATAATTATGCAGGAAGCTGTGGTAGTGATATGGATAATATTGTGAAGCGAATATGAAGATTAGCTTTCAATAGAAATGAATCTCAATGAGCTTCTACTGTCAACTCTAAGCCACACAAGGCTGATGGCAACAGTACTTTGGGGAAATGGCCTCCCTTTAGTGGTTTTCCTCTATATTTTCCTCACATACTTTTGTTAAATCCAAATCCTTCCTAGAAATCACTGCACCTAATATTTGTTCAGAAGTATTTCTGAAATTAGCTGTTGTCCTCAGCTCAAATTTTCGTGGACAGGTACCCACATTAAAATTACTGTTATTTTAATTGACACATGCTGACAGATTTGTCTATATAGACAAATATGGAAAATTAATTACTCTCTCCGCACTGCACATCCGCCACAATACAAGCGACAATTGCAGACCTTTTAAAAATCCTTCAGTATAGACAGTTACATAATTCTGCCAGACATAACTTTTTGTTTAGCTCTAAGTAAGTGTAGTAAGCAAGATAGGCTTGCGTTCTAATGTTACCTGAAAACCTCTCTTTCCTCTGTGCTGACTACGTTTCAGATTGCTTCCTCTTCAGAAAGCATGTCACAGAGAGGGTTTAGAGCAGAATCCACTGAGTCATCATTGAAACATATTGGCAGTGAAGGCCACTTGGAGGAGTTTACATTTCACTTTACCTTTCATCTGTAATGATGATCCTTTAGAGTGGGCCATACCTTCCATACACAGGGATAATTTCAGAGTTTATCACTGAACAATGCTTAGAATCAGTTCAAGCCTTCACAAACCTAAAGACAAACTAAATGCAACTGGCGGAAATAAAATTTAATTTCAAGACACTGACTTCCAATAATCAGATCAGGCCTGAGGAAGCATTTCTGCCCCTGAGACAAGCAGTCATCACCTCACCGCCTGTACAATGAGTCTCCTTCCCTGCCTGGCTGTATCCAGACTCCCTGCCAGCCCAGATGAATGTCTTTGCTTCTCAGGGCCTGCAGGATGCTCCCAAGCAACTAGAAGGGAGATGTAGTCCACAGTTTCTACTATCCTTCTTTACTTGTCTCCTTCCCTACCCTTGAAGCATCTACCTGCATGGCTGTTTCCCTCATCATCATCATCAGCAGCACAACACAAGCAGAGGCAATCACAGAATAAGGCATAGCAGTAAGGCTTTCTCTTATAACATTACCTGAAATGCTGCCACAAGTATACTTCTTGTTTTTCCATCTTACACAGCACAGCAGAATAAGAAAGGAAAATTCAGAGACGTTTTCCAAGAGTGTATTTGCAGACAAAATTCTCCACAGATATTCCTGTTATATTCTGTCATTGACTTGAATTTGGTATGGACAATGAAACCTTAGTAGATATTATCACTGTAGATATTCAGGACTGTGATTCTGTGTATGACTAGCCTTCAAAAAATAACACCAAAAAAGTGAAAAAAAACAAAAAACCAAAATAACTCTATACGCTAATAATAATTTCTGTGCACTGTAATGTAAAGTTGTTCAGCAACGTTTGCTAGCTTCTAAAGAAATAGCTTTATAGACATAACAGTTCACTAAAATGAGAATAGCAGGGAACCTGAGTTATTTTGCTGATTCATGAACTCCACAAACACAAATGCTGGTGGAGTAGTTATTCAGTGTGCTTCCACCACATTAACAGAACTGTTCTGGGTATTACTACTAGAAAAACAACCTATAGAATCAAGTACTTAGGATCTGATTTTCAAATTGCTCTCCTTTTTGCATTTGCATTGATGTTTTGCATTTGTTTGAAGCTTGCATCTGCTTCTAAACAATAAGCACTAATTTTAAACCTGTTTAGTACTCATTTAACCCAGATAGTTCTTTTGTGGCCATTTCACATGCATCTGGGATTCAGTGCAAAGAGGTTGCATGGAACAAAATAAGAGGAAAATGCTACTAACCAGCAGCTGCAAGAAAGGGCCAAAAGAAAAAAAAAGAAAAAAAAAAAAGAAAAAATAAAAGCAAAACACCATACAAATATGCTACCATTATGGCTTGAGAGGCAAGCACATAAATAGTGACTCTCTGAATTGTGATAGACAGAGGCAGTTATGGACAGTGACTATAGGGAACCCTAAACTGGTGTGAAATATAGACACACTTCTCAACAGATCTTTCAGGTGCTTTAAGTAACTTACATTACTTACATATCAAGCAAGGTTCAGTGAAGATTACCAGAGTGTGACACTCAAAATCAGTCCACAAGGAACAGAAAATTAGATGATGTAAACTAGTAATATCAGGATCTGTTTTATTCAACAATTAAAACACGAACAGAAATGGTTCTATTTAGATTGAACTTCTGATAGAGGTAGGCTTGCACTAGGGTACCAAAAAGTGTCCTGAAAAAAATTGGACTTAGAGAGTGCCTTCCTTATCTACTGCCTCTACTTTCAAAACCTAATAGGCAGGAGATGACCTCATTAAAAAGTCATAGTTTTTTCTTCAGTGATTGAGCTAAAACGAAAGGTATCTAAATGTTTTGTTCACCTCTGACTGAGGCAGTAGGCACTTTTGACATTTACAGTCATAATAACAGAACCAATGAAGGCTGACTAGTTGGATGTGGGTTACCTAGATTCCATGATATATATGCAGCCCTCACTTAATCAAATTAAACTAATTGCAAATCAGAGATATTGTCTGGTCAAAAGTCAACTGAAGACAGAGATATATGTTCTCATTTAGAATCCATTATTAGGCAGATGTTGCTTTATTTCAACTACCTGTCTCTACAATACAGCAGTGCAGAATATTTGTGGTCTAAACCCAGATAGCTACAAGCTTGGAAACTCTACCCACTGGTAATCTTCTAGGATAGCACTTCTCTTTATCATTAAATAAATTTTAAAGGGGCTTGTGTGTGACATGATACTAAAACAATAGTTGTATTCCTAGTGTGGCAGCTGTACAAAGGTGAGCTTTTGTAACATATGGTCTTTACTCCCGCACTAGATTCCTTGTCACGGCTAAATTCCTGTAGCTACTCAGTATACAGCAATGTCATAGACATCTGGATCAAATCACAGCACCAAATGCCACATCTCTGATTTCATTTTATGGCAGCTAGAGGACTTGGTACTTAACCACTTCTATTCACCATCAAGCACTGTCATCATTTGGGAATTAACAGGGAAAGAGTATGGCCAGGAATTTCTCCCCAAGTATGTCTGAATATGGCTTTCTTTTCTCCCTTCCTTCTGCAAATGCACTCAATAAGGTGAATATGAATCCAGCACATTATCGAAACCTGAATGCTATCTTAACATTATCCTAAAACACTAAGCAGATCTTGCTTCAACTCATTTAAAAGGTAGTGAAGGTATTGAGAAAGTCCAATTTCAATGCTTCTATTCCTAGAACTTATTTTTCCTTGCTGTATAGTAGCAAAATGAAATGAGAGATCGTACTTTTAAACTGATGTGTAAAAAAGTCAAAGCTTCTTGATTCTTAAGAAACTTGTTCCTCTTGAGATCAGAGAGGTTTTGTTCATCACCTCTGTTGCAGGTGTCTTATTTGGTGTTACTCAGGTATTTAGGAACTTAATGAAAAATACATCTTCCTGGAAATTTAGCCTTGAATTAATTTTTTCAAGTGTGGAAAGGTGTTTTTTTTTTACAAAACAATTTGTACTCCACCCTTTGCATCTTATTTTGACAGATAAGACAAACTGTTCAAATAATAAATAAAAAGTAATAGTGTTTTTAAGGACCTGAGTTCACTGGCTATGTAATCTGTTGCAGCAAAAACAGGACTCAAAATAAAAGCTGAAGACCATCAGCTGCCTCTCCTTCACCCAAGGCTTACACATATTGCTGGATCAAAAACTTGAAACCCTTTAATGGAACACTACCCAATGCAACACATATAATTGAATAACCTTGAGAGGAATGATCAGGGAGTTAAGGGAGAAGATCAATTTAAAATCACTTAATGCATGGAGGTATTTAAAATTTCATAGACTAAAGAAGGTGAAAGGTGCTGTGGAATAATTGCTTCCATCCTCTAGAGACAGTGTCTTAAGATGTAAATGAGAGCCCATGTTCCTGTGATTTATCATATGAGAAATATATATCACCAAAGGATTGAAAATTTAAGAGGTAAAGAAAGAGTAATTTCTGAACTCTGAAAAGGCAGCCTCAGCTGAGGCTTGATCCAAAGTCCACTGCAGTCAATGGGAGATATAGTCTTCCCTGAAAGATGCCAATGGATGTCAGCAAGTGATGACATGAAGTCCCCTACAGTTTTGCAGGAGAGAAAGAAATTGCTATGGAATAGATTTAAGCTACTTAATCTCAAGGCCCTGCTCCTGCACGGAAATGAACACATTCGGCCACAGCAAGACTGAAAACATTGGAATTAGAGAGATTCATGGAATCTCTCCAATTCTTTGGTGCGTGAGGTCATGTGGCCTACTTAAGACTTTATATATCTATGTCACAAAACTTCAGACATATACAGATGAGTATCACATGACACCTTACTGTGCGTTTGTAAACACTGTATCATGCATTTGTAAACAGGACATTGTTCTGTCTCGTCTGGCATTGACTTGCTATTTCTTGTCCCTAGGAGGCATCTGAGGGACGGATGGTCTGAATAATTCCATACAGTGATCTGAACAAGTATGGACAATCATGCTCAAGTGTGGTCCATCCGTGTTGCAAATAAGCATCATCCTAGACACATCCAGAATGTGTGCATTTTTGGCATTTTTTGGCTTCAGTGCAGAGCGAGACCTACTCTTAAAAGCAATATATACCTCACCAAAGTAGATGGGAATCATTCTTGGGCAAAGTTGCATCTTAAAGATAGAGTTTCCTACCAGGCCTAGCTTTGCACAGCTTCTTGCATATCGTGCCTTTCACCTCATACAGGTAAAGACAAAAATTCTGTAAATAGCTCTATGTGACTGGTACATATTGCATTTTTCAGTTGATAGGAACAATGTAACCTACTAAACTTTTCCTGATATACATCAAGGTATTGCACTTGAATTACGCTTTCTCTTCCTCTTTGATTTATTTTTTGCTCTGATGATTTGGATTAAATCATGGGGGGGAAAAAGATCATATAAACCCAGGAAGATTTTTTCATGGAGAAACTTGAGTATGGAAAACTCTCCCCACTATATACCTCAGTCTTAATACAGGTCAGTTAATCCCTCCCGGCCTTGCCAGAGGCTGAAGGAACAGTATTACAAAGAAGAGATTTACCTGACTGATAGCTCACTTCCCCAAGCCCTTCATCTCACAGAAATGGTTCTTTCTCTAAACTCTGACACTGCTGCTGATGAAGTGCACTTCAGTTTTGAACACGTTATCCTACCATTCATAGGCCTTTGAACTGTTGCTTTTAAATGTGGCTGTTGAATTAATGAATAATTTTGCCAGGTGTGAGAGCACATAAAGGGAATACCAGCTGTAGGCATAGGTTGATCTGTGCTCATTTATACATTAGAAGATGTTTATTAGTGTGAGATAAAAGGTCCGGCTTATTCTTGTACCTTTAATGTGAAATTCAAATAATAAGGGCAGAGATAGTAAAAAACTTTGAGAAATGAATAAATAAATGATTTTCAGACCAAAGAACATTACATTATCTCCCTACATACAAAATGCATTAATATATTATTAAATCTGACATATTAAAGGTATAACACTGATATCCTTGTCCCTGCTCAAGCAGGAAGTTTGGACTAGATGATCTCTAGAGGTCCCTTCCAACCTTAACCATTCTGTGATTCTGTGATTCTGTGATTCTGTGATTCTGTGATGTAATGTGTTGTCATCTTTCCAATGAGAAAATCATATATCAATGATCACAAAATCAAATAGAAGATAAAATAGAAGCTACAGGTTCTATTATACTCTGCTTTAGCTTCTATTTTATTTTGTAATCTGTTTTTATTTTCTATAGGCACTATAAGTCTGGAAGTTCTTCATTTTTTTTTGGAAGCAACCAAAGAGAGATTTGGTTGCTATTCATTGGTTCATTAAGGAAGGTCTATCTTCACACTTCTGGTTGTCCATGAACAAAGGCTGCAGAAGAGTTCTCACAGGATGAAATAATTTGTGAGCAGTGGTGTAATTGAGTAAAGTGGTTGTCCTTCTTTGAAGCTCCAGAGATATGCTGCATCTAAGAAGAAACGCTGTGTTGGAGGTGGAGCTGTTGCTCTTAGATAGATTATGTCTATACTCAGTTTGTGATGTCACTTTCTGAAGTCCAAGTCTCACACTTAATTCCAGATTAACATCCCTGTAGACCATTGTCTGTTTTTACCTGAGTTGCAAGTCAAGATTTCCCCTAAGCATAAATCAGGATATAGGGATTATGGGAATAGTGCCCTCTCAACTCTCAGTTCTACATACACACCAGAATCATGTATGTATGCAGAAGTGGAGGAGCTGTGATCTCACTGAGCCATCTGGTATAGATTTAGCCATAATAATATGGCAAATATTATTATATAGCCATAATAATATGGCAAACCTGTCTATGACCATTTGCTTGCTCACAAAGTTACATTAATGGTTGCTACTTTTGTGGTCAATAATGAATATTTTCTGTAAGTCTGACTGCCAAGGATTATGATGCTTTTATGTCTTGTCCTGAAGTACGATCAACTTCCTGGGATGTGTACATAACTGACAACATAGAGTATATGCTATTAGCCATCCTGTGATCATTATCTTTCTTTTCTCATGGCAAGGAAAAGAAACCTTGCTATGGAATATTTATGTACTACTGATACCTGGTTTTCAATTTGTCATCCTGTCTGTTATGGCATTTTAGTTCAAGACAGCAGCTAGATCATCACACCATTTACTCTCCTAGTCCTCTTGCTCCTGGCTTTCTGAAAGTCAAGGAGGAGTAATAGCCTAGATGCTTAGTCATTGGCAGCGAGAATCCAGCTGCAAGGGACTTGATTGTTTTGTGATGAGGTGTTGGGCTTGTTGTCTTGGAAGTCTTCTGGGTTGAATTTCCATTACAAGTCTTCCTGCAGTACATAAGATTTGGAAATGAGAACAGAACTATTCTGTTCTCAAAGCCATGTATCTTCACCAGAAGAAAGACAGGAGAGAGAATGAAACATGTACATGAATTCTAATCTGGAAATACCAAGAAAGGATAATGACTAAATGTGAGGACCACATTTGTCAGTTTATAAATTTATTATGATGTGCTTATATCAACTGTTTTGCAATCCAAGACATAGTACTTTCCCCTCTGCTGGTCTTAGCTAACAATCACTACTTAACACTGAGAAGTAGGCATCTTAAGAAAAAAAAGATAGAGACAAAGAACCTCTCCCTGAATACACTGATATTAAGATAATGAAAGGTTTGAATGGTAGTATTATTAAAGGCTGACAATACTGGATTTTATGATTTTCTTTATACAGTTCAGATAAATTAAATAAAACTAGCTCTTATCTACACATCCCCTAAAGCCACACTGTAACAATAGTCCCACGATCATCTTCAGTAAGATACCTGAAATCAAGGCAGTACTGTGAAGAGGAACTAGTGTCTGATACAGTGTTTAGACTACTAAGGAAGGTACTAGCAGGACTGAAGCAATGACTTACAAATTTCCTGAATGTTTGATGTAAGGCAAATACAAAGGATGAATAATCAAAGATATGTAGTCATGAAAGAATGACAAAATTCATGGTGGAATAACACTCATATCTGATAGCACAGTGATAACATACCATAGTGATAGCATAACTGATAACATAGTGGCAAAGATATGATGCATAGGTGTGGAAATCTCTGCATTTGTCAAGTGTGACATGCACTTGATGCATGGGTCAAATGGCAGTCCTTCAGCGTTTGGGCAATTCATCTCTAATTGCAACACCAAATATAAGAGTATTAAGTAAAGCCTGGGAAAGTCTTCAGATGAATAAACTAGGTTTAAAAGCATCTTCAACTTCTCTTTGGTAAACACTGTGTCTGTCTACTAATATATATGGAGAAAATTAGTGTTTTCATGCTATATTTTATGGTACATTACCTAAACTCAATAAGCCAATCAAACTCCATGTTTCATTGCTAACAGCAGATCACAATGTTTCACTACCAACTATGGGTGTCACAGCAATAATTTGACAGACTATAAGCAAAGAATATGCTCTTTGGTATAGTTTTTACAGTCTTTTCTCCAGAGCCTCACTCATTGAAGTGGAAAAAATTAAGATATACAGCTTAACCAGTATGTTTGCATGCATCTAACTAGGTATTTTCTGTAAAAAAATTATTTGAACTATGCATATAATTAAAAATATGCTTATTATGACTTTATGAATTTGAAGGAGCTTTTAAAGAGGTCTAAAATTAAGAGAGAAAAATGTTATATATTTCTGATACTGAAAATTGACACATGATTCACATTAAAAAATCTGGCATAATGGCTTTTTTCTTTGCTGTTTCCATAATGCTAGGCTTTAAATTCTTCATTAACTTTTAAACTTGCCATAAGAGCTTCAATTTTCAAGTGAAACAGAGAAATTAACATAGAACTGACATTAAAAAAACAAACAAAAAAATCAACTCATGCCATCTGAATGATTGCAATGTCTCAGCTCAGCAATTTACTTAGACATTTATTAAAATCCAGTGGGATGATTCATTCAAATTAGGTACATGTTGACTGAATCCTAAGGTAAGGTTTGTTTGTTTGTTTGCTTCTTTACTATAGTTCTATAAAATGCTACTAAAGGCGCACAGGTAAGAATTAAAAATCAGAAAATCCTGAAGCAAAGTTCATGCAGCTATTCTTATCCTATGTATAGCAGAATACAGTATATAGTTAGCCATTTGTGTGCTATACCAAGTACCTAGTTTAGTAACAAACACTTTCTCCTATTTGTTTGAAGAAATATGAAAAGAAAGCAGTTGGGGTGAATGGGCTACATATTTACACTTTATCAGAGCCTTTAAAACAAATTTAAAATCATCTATAACCTGAGTAAAACATATAGCCTAGAGCAATTTTTTATGGGTGCATAAAAAATCCCCTTTTGGGCTAGTTAGAATCCTTTGCCATGCTCTTCTGAAGAGAAAGCAAAGGAGTTGACAGATCACCACCACTAAGTCACAGCAATAAGAGTGGCAAGTGGCATTTCAGCATGACCCCTGAAGCAGGACTCTCTCTCACAGACACATACACAAACATCTCTTCTGTCTCCCAGGAACAGTAGACTTCTGCTAGGCACACTATCTGCACCAGTATGTACAAATACATATCAAGGTAAATTAAATAGCTTTCCTCATCAGAAATGCTGACCTACTCCTATGTAAATTTTCACTCCATGCAACAGCTCTAACTTTAGCAGCATTTCACATGGCTTACAAGAGGGGAATATTTGACCATGAAATCATAAAAAACATGACACTAAACTTATGCAAAACAGCATTTCTATCTTAAAGAATAGCAGCATATTTGTCTGAGAATGATAACTTTCTGATAAATTATTTGAAGTATGGGATTCTTCTGATGCTAGCTGCTGGATAACTGAACTGAATCCCTCTGGTGACTCCTTCATAACAACATAATGCTCCTGACAGATATTTTTTGCTGAATGATTGTTACATTTTATAGTCCTATATGTGTGTATAATATTTTGATCTCTCCGCTTAATTACCTGGCATTGCATCTCAGAGTTTATCTTTTCATGCCTTCTTAACTGCTAACAGAGTTGGAGGGTTAGGATGACTGAAGGGTGAGGGGTGAGGAGAAGAAGGACATGATGGCATAGGGATGGCCATTGCAAACAACACTCTGGAGCCCAGCACAGTACAGAACTTAAGCAAATACTTGTAGCAGGAATAAATGACTGAGTGAGTGCTCATGACTGAGCTGGAATATTAAACTGAAGGAGATCAGTGGGATCAGTCACTTCTTAGAATTAAAAGAGAGTTTTAATCTCAGCTTGAATCTCCTAAGCTGAGATAGAATTCCTGTTAATATTTAAATAATTCTCTGAATCAGTAAGTCAATTTTCAGGTAAACCATCAGTCCTATTGCTCCTCTTCAATTTGATCAGTAGGAAAAAAAAAAAAGAAAAAAAAGAAAACCAACTGTTTCATGAGGTTTGTTGTCAGTGCTGTCTTCATGGATGTTTTTTGCCTATTTGAGTTTTCCAAAATAAACATTTGTAGTGAGCTTTTTAAAGGAAAATTTGAGAAGCTATGAAATGTATAAATTGTATATCTTATAATTTTTTTGAAATAGAGCTCAAGGTCTTAACAATACAATTAATACCATGCAGCACCATCTACTAGTAGCTAAGCCTTTCCTGTGTATTTATCCCTGAGACCATACACTTTTAAAGCTGTAGAGGAAGTTACATTTACCTGTTATCCTAAGAAGAGGATTTTAATAAATATTATATGATTAATGTGGTTCACTGAATGAAAACATAAAATGAATCCCTGGGAATCAGTTTTTCAACTAAATTTTATTGGAGTTTAGTAAGCTACTACAATATTAGTACAAATAAATAAACATTCCAGTGTAGGGACTCATATGAGAGATGAAATAAGTAGGTTCAGATGCAATGTAAATTTGCTAATGCTCTTCTGTGAGGTACTTTAGAAGGACCAGCAAAGCACAAAAGGCCAAGCAGAACCAGAGCAGAGGATGTGGGAGATAAACTTAAAAGTGAAGCCCTTCTGCAAATGTAATTGACATGGTAGCATGAGTTAGCAGTGATTCCTGAAAAACTATGCAAGAATCTGGGGTTTTATGGGAGCTGACGGTGAAATATACTTGCTTTTAAGGGGTTATTTGGGGTATATTAAGGAAATAGCTAGCAATATAATTAATTGAACATAAATTGGTCAAAATGCCTTTAAAAAACAAAGCACCTAGATTCCTCACACAGTGTCTAGTCACATCATCTGTTTTTAATACTCTGGAGAAGAAATACCTAGCAGAAGTGCAACAGAAGGAATACCTGGCATCTGCAACATGCATTAACAGAGGTGCCTCCCTTTAAGGTCTATCTATCAGAGTACTGAGGTACATGACACTTTCCAACTCTTCATCCTTTCCTGTGGCTATATTCAACTCTGTGACATGGCTAAAGATTTATTAGGCCAGGGATAGGGAGTGAATAGGAAAAGCATGGCTGAAACTTGTCTACTAATCAAACTTAAATGAGAACAGAATCAACTTGGATTTTAATTCTTATCTAGGGATTTTTAAAAATATTTTATGCAGTGGCCCTACCTAACCTGTGACATATGAGCAATCCCCAAGACCGAAAGAGGATTCCAGAGATCTTTGGGCTCTTTCAGGAGAAACACATAAGTGCCTAGCTGCTAGGAAAGAGATTATGCCCTAAACCAAGCATATTTCTTTTTGGGGATGGGCACTGGATTGTCACTTCTGTGATAGTAAGTCATGTTGTTTCTGCATAAGGCATGAATGAATTATAGAGTTTTTATAGAGGATGTGGTTGCCTTATGTAGCACCAAAATGTGATTTCCAGATGCTTTAAAAAGTGATTTCAAAGAGCTTTTACTGACTGGTAAGGATCTCTTGGGAGGGAGCCACAAGAAGAAAGGAAATGTCTACGTGGTATATTAATGGCTTAAATATCCTGACATACATAATGATGCTCTGATATATATATATATATATATATATGTACAGATTCAAACATACACAAATGGCAACAAGATAAATGTAGGACCATTTTAATGCCAAACACTATGGAGCTTTTGCACTTACAACTCAGTGGTAGTTTGAAGAGATTTGGAGCTTAGGAATCAAAATTTTGCTGAGTCTCCCTGAGATCTCAGAGCAGCACAATACAATTTCTTGCAAAAATAATTAAGTCATTTGTGATAAATCAGCTGAGGCACGATACCAGACTAATGTGCTGGACAATTGATGTCTCAACGAACTAATTCAGGCCTAACTCAGGCATATCTGTGTGTATCTTCTGTATCATCTAGACATGCTTTTTATGGAGGAATATCTAAAAGTATATTGCACTGCTCTTGTGTGCCGGAGGGGAGTTGTTTAATGCTGATATGCAGTTGTACATTTTCCCTGCTGTGATGATTCAGCTGTGCTAGTTGGCACTCTGAGGGGAAGAAGCCAAATCTCCACTCCCTCACTCTTCCCACTCACTCCCCATGAAGAAGAGGCATTAGCAGCTGTGCAGAGGCTCTGTTATGCTGCTGCCTGCTGCTATAGGCTGCCCACACAAAACTAGTAACTCCCTTGCTATTAGTAAATAAAATAAATGCCAAGATCATTTAAAAATGATAAAAGAACTCTTAAGTGATCATTTAATGTAAGCTGCCAAATATAGGCAAGTTACAACAACCAAAGCTTCCACCTCTCTTTTTAATTACTCCATATTGTGATGATAAGAATGCTAGACAATCTATTTTTAGGCATATGTATATATAAAATCCTCATACACACGATAAAGAATACCATAAATGGAATGAGAAAATGCTGGGAAAAAAATAGAGATTTTCTTACATATTCATTCTTTTTTCAGTCTCATGCAAGGGACACAAGAGTCTTATTCCTGACAGCCATGACACAAATTCACAGGGCTGGAAGGAACTGCAAAAGGATCATCAGTTCACTTCTTGGTTTAAGACAGAAAAACTTCCAAAGACAAACATCACAGTTGCCAGACTATCATCTCTAAAGATCTGCTTTACTCTTATCCTTCAGAGATTTTCTGCAAATTCAACTGCCGTCAACTTCAACTTTCAACTTTTCGTCAAATTCAACTACTTGTTGCAGTTCATCAAAGGGCCGAGGAGAATGGCTTACTTTGTCTTTGCTGTGTGGTAATGTTTACTGTACTTCTCTCCCAGTCATCCCTTCTACAGAGAGCAACTCAAATCTTTCAACATTTCTTTACAGCCTGCTCCTCCCTATTGCTGCTCCTCCCATCTTGATTTTCTGCTCTTGGCCTGTATTAAAGAAAACTAAATATTCTCTTTCAATTTGTGCTAAATATTCTGGTGGTGACATGCTCATAATTAGTAATTCATCTACAAATCTTAAAGGAGATATCAGAAGAGCTTTATAACTGATGTATTTAAAGAAAACTTCTTATAATTCAGGAAAATCCTGAAGATTGAAGGACTGCACTGAAATTAAGGTATTTAAAGGAGTCTTTCCAGTGACCTGAGACAGGATAGATTCACTGATTTCATGAAAAATTAATTTGAGATTCTAGCAACAAATACTGAGAGATTAAAAGTTAATAAAATAATAAATATAATAATAAAATAATAAAACTTAATAAACTTTTATTCTCTATGTCATCTTGTAAAGCAGGTTTTGTAGAACAAAATTGATAGTTTTTTCTGACAGGATTACAGGAAAGGCAGTTGTGCTGACATAGTTTACATGGATTTCTCCAAGTCACTTGACATAGTAATGCATGATTAAAAGCCTAACATTGCATTGGATTAGCAGGTTCAAATTGGGTGGATTAAAAATTGGTTCAGTGACAGATCTTAAAGTATGATTGTGAAGCAGAAGGCATCCAAGTGAGTATTACTTTCACAGCTTATAGAGAATGGTCCTTGGTCTGATGGTATTAAAATATTTTAATTGGCTATATAGGTGAGTGGTTCCCAGACTTTTCTGATTGTGTCTCTTTGCTCCAACTAGGCTCAAGTGTACTTCCTGGTACAAATATTCTAACTTAAATGAAGACTCATATCTCTACTGCATTCACGCACTTATTCTGTATTACAGCCTCACTCAAACCCTAATTTGGTTACCAAGGTTTGATTATCAAATCAAACACAGCACATTTGTGATTACCCATACAAATATTCCATTTATTTTCCTATATGACAGACTAGCAAATTAGTAAATAATGTAGATCAGGTAGCTGGCGAGAGCACTGTCCACTGATACATGCTTTATGAGAACGAAAACATTTGAGAATGAACATTACAACTGAGAATCTAGAAAAGAACATTAGGAATAAACATTTAGGAATGTTCAATACAAGCTCTATTTACATGAGAGAAGACCATGATGGAAATCTCAAAGTTGGTAGGATTTACCATACATAACCTGCTCAACCTGAGTTTTATATACTGTGCTATCACAGAATCACAGAATCTTTAAGGTTGGAAGGGACCTCTAGAGATCATCTAGTCCAACCTTCCTGCTCAAGCTGGCACACCTACAGCATGTGGCACA
>JAVCKT010004866.1:0-11540 GCA_032273925.1 Rhynchotus rufescens
GGCAACATTTAGGGGAAGGAGGTTGGGTTTTCTTTTACTTTTTGCTTAGAGCAGTTCTCTCGCCTCTCTTTCTGAATTCTTGTTATATCAACTGTTTTCTATGCAGCATGTTTCTTGTTTGCTTGTCCTTGCGTTTGCCCTTTCTTTTTCCCATGCGTCTCTTTTACGGGATGTCGTGGTATATTTCTCACGTTTGCATTTCCCCTTGAATATATTTAATGATCTGATTTGACTGGATAGTTAGAGACTTGGAAGCAGAGTGTGCTTCTGCATTCCTAGTGCAGCATTACTGTGTCGAGACAGGAGATGTGCTAAACATATGCAGCCCTCAATTCACCTGCCCTTACTTTTCACCCTGAGGCGTTCTACGGGAGAGCATCCCGAGTTGCTTTTTCATGCATACCCTAATTGTGTCCTTTTGCTGCTGCCCTGTTGTAGACGGGGTTCAGAACAAGCTGAGCATCCCTTGTTTGTCTTTCTACCTGCATTGCTTTGCCCAAGGCTTTAGCAGTCAGTTTGTATTAGGTACGTGTCCACAGGCTTGGTCCCAACGAGAAGGATCTTAAGGTTATATTGGGAAGGAGAGGAAGGCAGGCTGTTTCAGGATTCACATACTGTGGAAAAATCATTGCATAAGTTTCAGTTTGAAATCCCTGAAGCTTTCAGTGCTAAAAAAGTAGGCTGTGAAAGTGACAGCAGAATGTTAGGATGTCACCTTAGTCTTGCAAATCCTTCACTTCCTTCCTTTGGCACAAAACATGTTTGTACCATTGGGAAGAGTCTTCTGCACTTTGGCGCCTCTCCTGTTGAGCGTGGATGATTATCCTTCCCAGATACACTGCAAAGTAAGTAGGCAGGAAGGAGGTAATGGTCACCTGTGGCAGTAAGAAGCTGTGGCTAGGTGAGGGCTAGGAAGGGTAAGCAAAGATCTGTGGGAAAAGAATGAGGAGAAAAGCTCCACCTGTCACCTCAAAACTGGTGCAGAGGCTGCACAAGAGCCGGTTCTGTCCTCTTGTCCCTCATCTCTTTGAAAAACTAGCTCAAAACTAGCTAAGCTACCTGTGGCATCTCCTAGCATCTGTGGTCTAACCTAACCTATGCTTTAAGAAATACTATAGGCATCTTCACTATATGGTTAGGTGTAAAAGCATGAGAAAAATATTGATGCACCATAGAATCAGATCCAAAATTAACAAACTGTTGCTTGAGATATTTGTAACAGCTCCCTCATCTAAGCAGAGGGAATATTTTCAATACCATATGCTACTAACATCAGGATGTGACAAGTTTATAATGGCACCTCCTGTATTTAGTAAGACCAGAAACTGTTCCTTATTGATTCTCAGAATGGAGCACATGTTTGCGAGTAGAGAAAGGAACAAAACAAAAACATGGACAGGAAATTTTCTGTTATAACAACTAGACATCAACAGGAGAAAGAGCCTTATGATGGTGTTCATGGCCACGGATGCCGCAGGTAAGAAATGTGAGAGACCCACAGGCAGCCATGGGGATCTTTGCCATGGTTTGTGCTGGGCATATCTGTATCTGCACTGGGTGTATTTATATCTGCCCTATGGTATCTGTGGTTGTAAACCAGCAGTTATTTCACAGCAGCGCCAGCAGGGATCTGTCACCTTCTAGCTGACAGACTGAATATCACAGTTCCCACGTAATTAAACACCAGGGGAGGGCCTCGTGCTGACATCAACTGACATCTTTTCTCTTATTTTCTTTAATATTTTTTATTCCTCATCAGAATCTCCATTTGGGAGGGGAGCAGCATAAAGCAGTGATGAAGAGCAGCCAGATCACAAAAGACCTGCTCTCCTTGGTGTTTAGGCTCCCTCGACAGCTGGTGAGCCAGTGCCCATGGGCTGGGATTGATCGGGGGTCTCCAGATCACAAAGAGACCCTTTTACCCAACAGTTTACGGCCCAGCTGATGGGGAAAAAGACATGAGCAAGTTTCAGTCCCTATTTACATCCTGTGGCTCTGGGCAAACTGTAATGTCTTTAGAATTAAATGCTAGCTCATAAGCAAATGTCTCAGCAGGGCTTTTTCTCTTGGCTGGGAGGGTGCAGTTGTGTCCTGGTAGTTCTTTTCCTAGTTGGGTTCTCAATGGGTTATCAAGGCTTTCTAAATCCTTGTGCTGATCTGCTGCAAGTCTGTCCGGTTACAAGAGAAGATGTCTTTGTCTTCTCAAAGATTTCTACCACAGCAGATTTTTGATGCTTGAATTGTGTGTTTTGTTTTGCTTTATTTTGCTTTGTTTTTAGTTTTTGCATCTTTCACTGGAGGGAAGGAAAAGCTTAGTTCATTTTTAAGATACATTTTTGCAAAGCAGTTAGTGGAAGTCAAACATAAAGATGATATCACCTCTTTCCCCAATGAGCTTTTGACCAAATTTGGCGCACTGGGAGTTCTTTGTCAGAGAGAAAAATTATGGGGAAAAAAATATATTTGGAGGAGTGGGGAATCATTTGGAGAGTGCATGCAAAATCCCATTCCCCTTTGCTTTGCAAGAGATGGGTTCCTTATTTACTGCTCCAGGCAGCCTCTCGGTCTCAGAAACTGCAGAAGCTGAGAAGCCTTCAAGCTTCCTTTGTGGCATTTGTTGGGTTGCTTTTTTTCTTTTTTTTTTTTTTTTTTTTCCCTCCCTCTCCTGAATTTCCTCTGGTGTTTTCATCTCCTCATCCTCAGCTCTACCAGACAATGCCCTACTCTCTGCTCCTGTTTTATCAACCCCAAGGGAAACTCCTGGCTGACAAGGGGTGTCTTCTACTTAGCCAGGTTTCTGTCCTGGGACAATTGATTCTGCGGCCTTCCCTCTCACCAAACAAAGGGACATTTACACTGAACAAAGGGACAGTCACTGCTGCAGCCCCTTTCACACACTGATGTTCTTCCCAAGCTTATACACATGTAAATTTTTAGGGCAGCACTGATAGCCATCTCTCTTTTTCCTCCCTGTCCTAAAAACAGGTGATGGGGAGGATGTAGTTTTGCTTTAAAGTTTTGCAGGTATGCAGTGCAGGATTCATATTTCGTGCAGATAGCTGGTAGAAAAGCTGAACAAGGCAAATGGTTCCCAGTGCTGCTCCTTCCTAGACGAATTCCTGATGGTGCTTTGCCTTTCTTGTTGTGCTGTCCCGTCAAGGAAGGATTTGACTGCAAGGACTTGTCAGCTTCAAAGTCTGTGTGATTTTTTTTCATATATTTCTAGGAAAAAAATATAATGTCTTTATATGAGCTGGGTCTTTGGTGCTTTACTCACTTAAGGGAATCTGGATTCAAACCCTAATTGGATCATAAATGAAAACAGAGTAGGTGTAGGGAAGGCATTGAGCATTGAGAATCTCATGCTGTCTTTCCTCCTAATAGGATTTAAATCCATCTCTGTCCCTTGGGGAGTTCTTGGCTTTCACTAGATGATGTCTTAGGTAGCTTGAATGATCAGCGTGGCTGACATTTCAACCTGTCTCCTGTGGGAATTACATTTGGCCTCCCTCTCCTTCTTTCCTCCCTCCCCTCGCCCATCCTTATTCACAGCATAACGTGACTGCCCAACGTGACTGCCTCGGTGCACAAGTGGGATAAACAGCACGGAGCGTAACAGGTCCGGGCTGAGGTGTGCAGGCCCTGGGGGAGGCCGGCACAGCTCCCGTGTGCTCGTTGCCTTGCTAAAGCTGTTATTTAAGCTGTTAAAGCCTCCTCTTAGCTGAGCACCAACCTCCCTGGAGCACTGGAGGCGAAAGAGGCCGTGGCGGTCGTCAGGGTGCTCTCACCGTGCCCACCAGCGAGTGGGACATCGTGTCGCTCCTAACTCTTCCTGATAACTGAATTTAAAAGTGGCTCTGCTCCAGATTCTCTAATGGGAAGCAGCTTGGCTCAACTTAGAAGTGAGGCTATGGGAAATAAAGGGTGTCAGAGGTATAAAGGCTCGAGATCTGGAGTGTGTGTGGGCCAGGATGATCAATGGATGATACACGGCAGCTCGTTATGAGTGTGTCAGCAGTGATACCTCAAAGGCAGGGAAGGAGCTGAGGAAACGAGATGACAGCTTCGCTGACATGAAGAAGGTGATGGAGGATTTAGATAAACAGAAAGTGGGAAAAGGGAAGTCTTTCATTTATTCCTTGGGACACAAGAGGCAAATTTGCCCGGGGTGTCACAAGACGGTGACAACTCGTTGCTGATGTGTCAGGTGTGTCTCCTAGCTGACGTGTGTGAAACTGCTAGTGTGCCATAACACGCATGTTGTTAATAGCAGTGATGTCTAGCAGTCCTGTCAGAGTGCAGGAGCACCACCGTGCTAGTCCCTGTTCAGGAGGAGAAAGACAGAGAAGAGTTTGTCCCCGAGAGACCCAGCCATTGCACCTTTCTGCCTGAAAAGGGTGCATTTGAGGTATTCAGTTGCTAGGGTAGGCTTGCCTTGGCAGGGGGTTTTTCCCAGGGGTGTGTTGCTTAGCCTGTATTATCTACTGAGATCAGCCAGCAATCACATGGCTGAAGAATGACAGAAATGTTGGTGAACTGCTGAAACATCTGGTATGCCATAGGCCTCCCTAGCAGTGTTACAGAGCAAGGAAGAGCCATGGAAGAGTATTCCCTGGATCAGTGCAATGAAAGCCATTGCTTCTTTACCTTGTCTGAGTGTGGCTAATGAGTGTAATTTAGTGAATTAGGAGGAAAAATATAAGAAATCTACTGTCACTGATGACCTACATACCTCCTTCTGCAAAAAAAAAAGAAAGAAAGAAACAACCTCCTTTCCCCCAAAAGCAAACAGGTAAAGTAAAGGCAATAGAACTTTTCATGTCTGAAGCCATTTGCAGGTGTAGCATTATCCTTTGTCTGTTTATCCATAGGCATGGAAGAGAAGAATAAGACAGAGGAACAGAGGAGGGGTATTATCTCATTCTCACTCATTCATATCTGCCCATGCAGACCCAAGTATTTGGCACCTAGTGTGCACTCTTGCATCAGCTGAACTTTGGGCAGCCTCTCCATTTCTTCACAGGCTCCCTCTCTGCTTCCAGTCAAGAGCAGAACTACTTGCTCCCTGGTCAGCAGTACTAATTTGTAGACTGGAGTATTTCCTGTACTCTAAAGCATGAGTAGGAATGGAGAAGATTAAAACAAAGAGAAGTTCTTCAGGATGCTGAACATGCTGCTTAGGAATACGGCACTTTTTCAGAAGCTGGCTGAGCCTCCTCAAGCAGAGAATGCAAAACAGTGTGATAATACAGGCACAGAACTGAGAAGAAACCGAGGGTCACTTAGTAGGGACTAATTCACTGAAGCCCTCTCAACTAGCTAATGAGGTCCTTGGCCTGTGGTGTTTAAGTAGATGGAATTTTAATCATTTTATTTAATATTGCAATTGTTGACAACCCTCCTCAAGCACTGTGTTCTGCTGCCTATTGTTGTGTTCAAGAGCATCTTAAAATTCTACTCAGTTAATTTGATGAAGATTGGAATAAAGTAAAACTTATGGTTTTAAAAAATAGCCAACTTGACAAATAATAAACAGCTAGCTTGTCAGGCTTAACAATAAAATGTTGTTAAGACATCAGTGTGAGAAGGGAATGTGTATTAAGTTTCTGACAGCTGGATTCATGTTTTCAGCTTCCAGAAAGCAAACAGATTTATAAAAAGCATCATAATCTTTGCAGAACAAAGAAATATTACTTCAGTGCTCATCTGTGCCAACAAAGAATGATTTTCAATGCTTTCTCTCAGCGCCTTAAAAACACTCTTTCTTTCAAGAAAGTACTAATTTGTGAATAAATATTAGGCTAGACCGAGCTACTATAAGGCCAGAAAAAAATGTTTTCTAGAGCTGAACTAAATTTCTTAAACTGATAAATCAAATGAAAATTGTACTCCCAGTCCTGAAATTATTCATGATATAATGCACATGGTATAATGCACGCTGGAAAGCTTGGCTGTAAAACTTTTGGTAGCTGAGTTGCAACATTGGTGGTTGTGCCCTCTCTTCTATCTGATTCTTTAGAGCTTACAGCATTTGCCCAGGACTTAAACATCCTCAGGCTGAGGTTTCCTAAATCCAACTTGATAAGAATGTCCTTATATCAGAGTGAATCTCTCCAGTATCCACTGCTGGTCCTGTTCTCTGTGGAAAAAAAGTTCATCATTAAAGTATAGGAGAAACTGAGCTCTTCATTTCCTTTCCTTTGCTTATGAGTAGTCTCAAATGAAATGCGTCCTTTTCTGTTGAATGGAAGGTCTCTTGTGAAATCTACAGTGGTTTTACATGCCTATTTTGAAGATGATGGGACTGACACACATTTAATTCAATTTAATCGGAAGCAGTGTCGTTAAATTATCATGGCGCAAATGCTGAGCACTGAAAGATCACTCTGTTGTCAGCCTGCATCAGCTCTCTCCTTTCCATTCAGCAGAGTGGAAATGTTAGAGCCTGCCAAATCCATTACTGGTCTGGAGATACTCTTGTGTCTTCAACAGGTATTTTCTATGTAGTGGTACAATATTTTGCTGAGGCTGCTCTTTAAATATAGCTTGTGGAATCCTGTGACTCATTTGAAGATATTATTTACCAACACTTGCCCAAATTGGGCATGTTTCCTGTGTTGTTGAGCAATTTTCATGCAAACTGTTTTGCAGCAGTAGTATTTTCTACTCTATAGACAGGGCTGTGTAATTTAGCAGGAAGCAGTAGGGTGTGAAGCTTTCTGTGAATTGCATGTATGGTGCAACTGTATGTAGGGGTCCCACTTTTAATTTTTCAAAGACTGAATGAGAAGCTGTGAGAGTTGGCATGTGATGCTTCTGATTAGGTTCGATATTTATCTTAAGTAAAAGAACAACTCAACTATCAGCATGTTGTATTTTTATTTATTTGTTTTTGTTATTTCTGCTCAAATGCCTTCTGGAGGAAAATGCCTTCTGGAGAAAATACTGTTCCTTCCTTTCTTCTGCTTTCTCACAACTTAATCTATTTCTGACACTACAGCTCTACGGACTGTACACTGGAGGTTATCAAAGTGAATGCCAACAGTAGAAGGCAATAAAAGAATAATCGTGCTTATTAAATCAGTTCAGAATAGGTATTTTGAACATTGCATTTTGCTTGTAGATCTTTTTTTTTAATAGTGCACCAGCCACACAATTGCTAAACTTTGTCTCTTTCTTTTAACAGGCTGTGAAAGAAGAGACCTCTTTTGTAAATCCCAGTAAGACCTCCAGCCTGCAGGACCCTAATGTAAGGTCTGTTGCTTCTTGTTTGTAGGGAAAACATCAAATAAGTATATAGAGCAGTGTAGCATATTTCAAACATTGGCTAGTACATGTATTTCACATCTGTGTGCTCATTTCCAAGCTACTGCATGAAGTTCATCAAGCAATGACCTGAGGAGACAATGTCTATCTATAGGGTGCATGTCTTATGCACCTGTGTTGTATATATTTGAGGACTTAATAAGAGCTCAGTTCTCATAATCAGGTTGAGTGACAAATCTGGAAAAATCTATGTAACAAATGTCAATTTTCAGAATTTTTATTTTGGGGATATGCTAGGTGCTGCCCAAACTGGAATATTTTTCAGTTTGTGTTTCTCTAATTTCTGCAAGTAGTTGATCTCTAGAAGTCCCTTCCAACCTTCACCATTCTGATGATTCTGTGTTTATGTGGAAGCAAGTGCATTTGATATAAAGCCTTCAGAAACAGTTCTTTTACAACTCTTACCATTTTGAAAGAGCTTCTTACTTGGTTTTAACTATCGTTTGCATGGCAGAGTATGCTGTCTTTTTGCAGATGTTTAGGGAGGAGGTTACTGCACGGATACTTGGAAACTGCCTTGCTCTAAATGTGCCAGGCTCTAAATAGCATCATTGTTTTGGACATCTCTGGTATCACAAAAGGTTGCTCAGAGCAGTGTTTGAGGAAAAAAATGATTCATTTAGAGCATGACAATCAGGTGGGCCATTAATCAGCTAACTAGTCATCTAATTTTCTTCATTATGATTTTCTGATGATGACTGTTACAATGTAAAACAGATGTTTAAACATCTTGTAGAAAACGCTGGGTGGGGGAGGGACAAATCAATTTTTCTAGGACCACTAGGAAAAATTCAGCAGGCAGGATATGTAGAGGCCTGTTTCTTCGTTCAGTAGAAATGGGCCCATTTCACGTCTCTGCCACTATACTCTTTGCTGCATTGCTGTCACTTCCAGAAGCAATCCAGGAGAATATGGTTCATAAAACCATATGTAATTTGGAGCATGCCTTAAAACTTGTTTTCCCCACCGAACCTTGCTGAGTTTCCCTATAACACCCATAGAAAACCCTTATTATTTCAAATTTGGTCATAGATTCTCTCCTCTTTAGCAAGCTGAGCTGTAAAGGAGTTAAGTGCTTTGTTAGGTTCTATTCACCATGAGCAAGGTTGGTAACTTGCCATAAAGCTGGCTTTACTGTTTCCTTTTGCATACATCCAAGCTTATAAGCATCCTCAAGTTCTCTATATGCAGCAGTCAGAAGTATATTTGTTTAATATTTATTTTTATCTGGTTTATGTCAAGCACTGTTTCTTCTACAGCCAGTTGCGCTAAATTAAATTGTAGTGTTGCATTGCTTTGCACCTGTGTTCTGGAGGTGCAAATATACAAGGAATCAATATCTAGGGACAGAGCAATTTTAAGAGTCTGCATTCAAAACCTGGAGAATAATATAAAGCAAAGGCAGCTCTAACAGTTGCTCTTTTCCCTTCAAGTGGTTCCCTTTTCTGCAGTAGTGTTGCATAGAGCCTGAATGTGACCTGTTTGCTACTGATGTTCTATGAAACCTCTCCTTGGAGGACTTGGGTGAACACAAATGACTGTTGCTCAGTTGGGAGTTACAACCCTGTAGAGCCAAGGGTTCATTACCACTTGTGAAATACATCACCTAGGAGCATTGGTCCCCTGGAGCTTAGAAGCACACAAGTACACTTTGTGGAAAAGCCCTACTTGGGGAATATAATTTTTTTTGTTCCTGCAAGTACTTGCAGACATTCTTGTCAACATTTGTGCCAGTCAGTATGACCTATGTGAATGTTTGAGGAAGCAAAACCAAGATAACTTGCTTACTGAAATGCATTTGCCAGTTGAATCCAGTATCTGTCACAGCAGTTAAACAATGTTCTACTCCTTTCATGCAAAAGATTTATAGCAGGGCGGTGACTTCCTTATTTGATTACAGGAATGATGGCTACCATATATAGAGCAAAATACTCTGCTTCTCCAAACCCAGGACACTGGGAAATATGTTTGGCAATAACAGTAACTGAATATCTGCAGTTCTGATCATTAACTGAAGCATGAATCGTTGACAGGAGTAGGGAAATAGGAGGTGAGGTGGAAGAGCACTAGTGCTTGTTCAAGGGAAGAGCTCTGCTCCTTTTACCATCATCTTGTCTGCTCTTCCATTGCCAGCCTGCACATTACACTTGTAATGAATTAACTGCTTAGATATGGCCTGCAAACCCCCTGAGCAATTATTTTAGCATCTGCCATGGCAGACTCAATTTGGCTAACAATTGCTATAGCTCTTTGCAGAATTAGTTCTGGTTCAACTAGCAATTACTCATATGTATGGGCAGCAGAGCTGTTTTTGCCACCAGCAGGTGTGCAGTCAAGTCCTGGGCACAGCCTCAGCACGACACGTAACGATGTGCTTGTGGAAGGCCACCATAGATCTGTCAGGTTATTCGCCTGATTTCTGCATGTGTTGGCAGCCCAAGGATCTTTCTGCATCCGGCGGGGAAAGCTCTGAAGCCGACATGGCCCTAAGTCTTCAAGTTTCAAGGGGAAAAAGCTTCTGAGGTCAGTTCTGCTGTCCGGGTGCAGGCTGCAAGTGCGAGGTTGGCTCCTGCTCGTCCTGTTAGTGGCCACCTGAGGACATCAGATGGAGCTGCGGGAAGGTGTGGGGCCGCAGGAGAGCCCATCTTCTCTCCTCCCTGCTTTCGGAGTGCTCTGCCTCTTTACTGCTCTCCCCCTCTGGCAAAAAAAATTTTTTTTTTTTGCCTCCCAAGCTATTTCAGTGCTTGTTCCCAGGTTCAACGAGGGAAGGAATTGCTGGTGACTCAGTCAACCCAACGTGTGCCACTGTGTGCTAGCTCACCCTCCTATTACTCTGCAGTTAAAGCTGCCACGCTACGCCATGCACTGGCACGTGGGCACCCCTACCTTGCTTTGCCAAGAGCCCCCAGCAGGGCAGCAGATCCTGGACACAAAATTGGGCAGTTGCCCCAGCTGCGTCCTTGTGGGCTGCATGTGGCTCTTTCCAGTCAAACAGCAACTACTGGGGATTTCAAAAGCAGGTTAAGTAGGAAAACCACCAGCTTTCTTGGTAAGACACTGAAGAGGAGGTTGGTTAGAGGTGCTGTTATAAGTCTGTCATAGCACACTGGAAAACTTGCAGCTGTTTTCATCAACACCCAGGCGATACAGGCACAGACACGCAGCCTGGCAATAGCTGCAGCATAAGCATTTTGACACGGTAAAACACAATGTATTGTTGTTCCTAGCAAATGCTAGGGTTATGGAAAATAAATACATGGAAAAATCTGTTATTTATGCACATTCTTAGCAATTTATATTGCTTTGATCAAATCAAGAAGAAATACAGCGAGTTTGCAGATAGCATCTTGCATAGTGAGGCGTGCTTTGGTCAAGCATGTAGCAATACAGTGCTTACCTCAGCATTTGTCTAGATGGGAATTTACAGTGCCAGTCATTTTGCAGTGTTTTTGACAGCATTTCTGTGGGGATGTCTCATGCCTAGAAGGGCTAGTAAATTCTGATGTTACTCTGGGAAATATTGAGCAGGTATGATGGGAGGCTGCAAAATGATCCATTTTGGCTGAATTTGCTCCATATGATCAAAGTAGAGAACAAACTATGGTAGCTCACGGTCCATATAGGGGATGATGAATTCTTGCGCCCTCAGGAATTCAGCTATTCAGAAGCGAGAGAGAAGAACCCTCTAGGGAGGGACAAGTCTGCACCTCCAAGAAGTTCTCAAGGAGGCAGTGATCATGTTGGTCCTCCTCATCTACCCATACAAGAAATGCATCTTCCAGCAGTGCTAGAAGAACCTTTCTAGTAGAGCATTCTCATCTTCAGTGTAGTTAGGGGAAGACCAGTCCTGATATCAGTTGGGCCAAGAGGATTTGTAAGAAGAAAAAGCCTAAACTTCCTTAAGCCTAATCATCTAACACAGTGTTCTGTGGAAGTATTTGAGAATTGCTTGTAGTGTCAAATTTAAATCTTATCTGAGATTACTGCAGGGTCTTATGTACAGTTTTGCTAAGACAAGGCTCTTACCCACCTCCAAACAGGAATTTTTATTTGATCCTTAGCTTTGAAAGATCAGAGTTCAGACTGCCCACCAGTAATGGAACAAATGACTTGTATATATGTATATGTGTGTGTGTGTGTGTGTGTGTGTATTACTTGCATGAAATTTAAAATATATATTCCTTGCATGAAATTTAAAATGAAAATTGCAGTCA
>JAVCKT010004869.1:0-10291 GCA_032273925.1 Rhynchotus rufescens
AGCAACTTGGTGGTGTCCTCAGATTGTTTGGGGAAAATGAGAAAAGCAGGAGAGAGAAATACAGAGGTCACTGGAGCAGTTCTGTGTCATGCCATGTCTGCAGTTCCCTTTCCCTACCTGGTTTTAGGAAATGAAACTACTGCCTTCTAAGTACAGGTTTCCTACAGTTAAAGGCCAAACAAGATTATATGTCTCTGGTGAGTGTCTCACAAGCCGTTCTGTTCCATCTTGCAGGACTTTGAAGGTAATGGTTATTAATTGCAAGAATTCAAATTTTGTTTTCTAGACTGACTACTGTACTGCACTTCATGAAGCTGAGCTGGAGGTCTGGTTGAAATTGGCTGTATTGCCAGCCTCCTGTCCCTGCTTTCTCTAGCTTCTACTCACAAATTCACTTGCAAGGTTTTTAAATGTATAAAAGTGCAACTAATCACCAGCCTGTTAGCATTTAGCATTACCAGACAAATATAGCAAGGAGTGGGAATCTGGGCACACATTGACTCTCCTCTGTTTCTCAATATCAAGAAGTGACAAACAGCGTGGATTTTTTTTCTCAAATTATGCAGGCTTTAGCACTGCTTTCAGAATTGATGTAAAGCAGACTATCTTGTTGCATTTCAGCTTGATGTCTCAACAAAACAATTCAGCCAGAAGGATTTTTTCTCCTCTGGAAAGAAAAAAAAAAACAACATAAACAATAAGGAATATTTCACAGTCTAGATGTTCTAGGTTTGTCACAACAAGTAAGTAATTTGTGATTCTGTGAGTCTGTTTGGTAAAATGGAGATGGACCCAGGCTGGACTTGAGTTTTTACTTAATGCCTTTAAGTGGTTGTGGTAAGATGGCTTCTGGAAGCTGTTCTTCTTTGCTCCTTGTCTTAGATGCTGCAAGATGAACATGGAGATCTTCAGTTAGGAATGGTGTACGCATATGAATAAAATTGATAGAGATATTGATATAAGTACCAGTGTTCCTCATGTTAGTGGAAGGGAAACAGATGTTGTAGTGTTGGTAAAACCATGTTTGTGTGAAGTTGGTGCAATAGTCACTCTAACTAGCAACAAGTCAGGACTAACTTGTTTCTGGCTGATTGCAGTGATTATAACCCAAACACTCCTGAGTTCTCTTGGAGCAAGTGAAGACAATCAGATCTGATATACTCAATTAAGTAAGAAAGTTTCAAAAAGCTGCTGAAGTTAAGCATTTACCTCTGAAGCAGACTTTAGCACTTGACCAATGGATAAGCTCCAACCTGAGTGTTGGACACTGAGTCCACCACACATCTTGGGACCTAAATACCGCACAGAAACACGCGTAGACCCAGGAGATGAGCCATTTGTAAAAACAATACTCATACAGCAGAAAACACTAGAGCACAGTGAACCCTAGGCCAGAAGAAAGTCCTGAATCAAATCTTTCTAAACGTGTGATGCTGCCATATGGCCATTGCTGGTAACAGCAAATCTTGTCTGTCTTCATGCACAAAAGGAGCTCCTCGTGCAATGTGTGACGTGCCACAACACAAGGTGGTGTGCACAGCTAGAAACATCCTGTGCAGGATCAACACTTAAATCACTTGTTAGATTATCATTTCCAAAGCCATTGAATTTAACCTGATTACTGCCCTGATGGGTCCAGTCACATTCCCAGGGGACGTTACTGTCTGTTTCATTCAAAGTGTTTAGAACAGAATTCCATCTCTTTTCTGGCAAATGTCAATTTCTATTTAATGAGAACATTTCCTGGTATGTAAATGAGAAGATTTTTTAATCTGTTTAATAACACTTTCCATGCTTATAAAAAGTCATCAGAACAGAGTTGTTTACATTGTGGTTCAAGGGTATGAGGAGGGGAATCTTTACCATCTGCCACCACCAAATTACTTTTCATGGGAGAAAATAAATCCCTCTCTCTGGAAGCTATTTTGGTCATCACTAATAGTCATATTTTATATGGGATTTTTCTTTCAGAGCATAGTAGAATTTACAAGTAAATTCATCTATGTAATGCTGTGGTAAGAAGAACATCTGTCTCAGACATTGTGAGGATTGAAGTATTAAGAATTTTTTAAAACTCATATTCATCTTCCAGTATTTGGTCACTGTATGTAATCCTACCACATGAGATATACCAATTGCAGCAGTAAATATTTCGCTGTAACCAGAAATTGAACTCTAAAAGAAGTCGGTTTAACTGCAGCTAATGAAAATCTAATGGCAGAGATCCGGTCATGTTTGTGTTCTGCAATGCCAACCCGAATTCTGAAGAATTTTGAACAAGTACAACTCTGACTCTGCAACTTTGATGGAACAAAAAGGCCTCAAGCTTTCAACACCTGCCATAGAAATTTAATAAGGGCCCTAATAAATGAGTCAGTTTCAACAAACAATTAACTTAACAACTTCATCTGGAAGACTTAGAGGCCTTATTTCATAGGAGGTAACTTGAGAGCAGCCTCTATGTTATATAGTGTAGTTAATGTTTCCTTTAGAAAAAACAGAGTTTATAAGATTTAATATTTCATGTGCTCCAAATTACATCAAATTGGCGTATGGTACACAAGAAAGTCTCTAGCCCCTATATAGATCAGAAAGAAAATTTATATTAATCCTTTAAGCTGTTTGGGGGTTTCTTAAGCACAAGGAAAATACACAGTTCGCAGGAATTCAGGAGCTTATAAAATGACTTTTGTGAGCTATTTGGAAATTATTCCTTATGCTTTGATTATGCCATTAAAATTCACACTCCTACAAATATGAAGCTTTTCTCGTTAAGTACTGAGTGCTTACCAAGTAGTATAGCTGGACTGCACCATATGGAAGTGAGAGGTATGTGTTTTCCTACATGTTCCTATCTTCTAGCTATTTTTTTACAGCAGTTTACAAAAATATGTTAGAAATTAATTCCCAGAGTGTACATAGGTTAATGTGTTTAATGCAATTCTGTGTTCAAATGAACGAGCTATAGATAGAAAGTTAATTGAGCTTCTTTGTGCCCTACTTCACACATTTGTTCTTAAATTTTCCATTTTGCCATGACTTGCTTTCTCCCCTCCACCCAACCTTCATTTCTCTGTCTTGTTTTCTCACCTTTTGTTGCTCTCCTCATGCTGTAGAATTTTTTATTTGTTGCAGTTCACTTGTCTTTCATATGACGTCCTCCTTTTACCTTTTGCATGGGACCTTTGTCCCCATGCATTGAACTTGAACACTAAATGCTCTCCTGGACAAGGATCTGTGCTTCTTTATAGATCTAATGGTTTGCTGTTCTCTAGTATCAACGTCCTATATCTAATGTTACTGGTAAATAAAGTCTTGGTCCTTATTTGTCCAGATGACATATGCAATTACTTGCATCTATATAGGCAAAAATGGTAGAATAGCTTCTCTATATATAGAAGCTTATTAGGTGCAGAACTGAATCAGAAATCACCTTTTTGGATGGTTTGACAGTAATTCAGCTTGACTGTTGAGTGCCATCAGTCTGTGCCTTTGTATGTAGCTAATTAAAACAAAAGCTATTGCAATTCACAGCTAACAGTAGTGCTGATAGCCTCATTATTATGCCTAAAGTTTAGGGAAAAAAAGGAGCTTTTACATCTGGAAACACTCTGCAGTGTTTGAGACATTGTAGGACAAGGAAGTTTGGAACATTGTGGGCAACGTAAGTTCAATTTTAGATAAAATAGATTTCAAAAGATGTCAGTTTGACTTCTTTGATGAATTTACAGAGAAAATAATATTCAAAGTTGATACAATGACAAACTAGTAACCATAAATACCTAGGCTGAGTCACAGGCTAGGTACACCATGAAGCCCAATTTAAAATCTAGTTCTCATTTTATTAGTGACCTTGAGTTTGGGTGTTTCGTAATGGGACTGCTGTTCATTAGAGACTGACTGATTACTTGGCTGTATGAGTTGAGTTTTTTGGGGTGAGGAAGGAGGAAGTTGAGGAATTCATATTCCATTTCCCAGAGTGCTGGGTATCTGAACCGCGTGTTCCATTTTGGAGTTGTGCTAGCCAATGAAGTGTTTAAATATCATCTATTTGCCCTGTTTTTGTTGTTGTGGTTTAATGAGAAGTGCTGATTTCTCCTGATCTAAGACCTTGACAGATACCTGGACTCTTGACCTCCAGAACTGTAAGTTCTATGGTGGCCAGCAGTTAGTGATGCAGTGAATGTAACATGATTCTGCTTGCAAGTAATTGCTTCTGAAGTCAAGGGCAAGCACAACACCCCTTTTCAGAGTTAGGTGGCCAACACCACCATTTCCCTCTGAAAACTTGCCTGATGTTAATAACATAAATAACTTATATAGAGGTTATAACATAGAAATTAGGAGTTGACTTTTGCTCGTGCTATAAAACTAACCATTAAGGAAATGTCTTGAAGGGAAATTGTAAGTGAACCTAAAAGCTAACTTAGCCTGTCACGATGGTTTTAACTTCATCTGCTAATGATATCGAGGCTGAAATGCTAATAGCCATGGAGGCAAATGTACGTGACCTTTTCCTTTGCTTTGGGAGTGATCTCCGTGCATGCAAATGAAGCAGTTTTATGCAGACAACTGCTCCACTCAGATCACTTTCCATTTTTCCTAGTTCCTCAATATGCCCAGCCCCATGGGGATGTGTCTCACAGGATTATTCATAACTGGTTCTACAATAGAAGAATAAACATAATTTAAAAGCAAATCAATATTTGCTATCTTCACTTTGTTGTTGAATGTTGAGGCTGTGGCTTCTAGTGGTTTTGCAACAAAAGCAGCCTTTGAGGAGAGATGTGAAAGAGGAAGAAGTGGCATAGAAGTGAAGGCCCGAGCAATTTCTAGGCTGGTAGGGAAGGAAATAGTGCCATGAAGGGGATGAGCTGGACTTACTTTTATTGTTTCATATTAACTTAGCCTTGAATTTCTCAAAGTGATCTTTGAACTAGCTTGGTTTTATTCTGTGATAGATCAGTTTCCTTTGCTGGATGGTTTAACAAACCCAAGGATATATCTTTGTGACTCCGTATTTGCAAAATGGCTTGGGTGCATATGTTGTGCCTGAACCAAATTCGCTGTCTTCCAGGATACAGCAGCAGAGCAGAGACGTGCACAGGCTACAGGAGGCTCATAAGCCTGCCAAAACACCCTTCTTCCCTGGTAGGGTTGTCTCACTCCCTAAATTACAGTATCTAATAGCTGTGCTGTACCCATGCACTTCGATACAGGTATCAGGGCCTTGCAGCACCAGACCATGTTGCATTTGAGATCACTGGGAGAGAACTGAAGGCCTAATTGCTGCGTGGTGGTCAGTGTTTCTCTTTGTGTTTTTAATTGTCTCTTACGTTCAAGGGCTGATCTGAGCTTAACCAAAATGGCATTTTCTAGCTTTTTACTACCTTCTTGCGTTACATCTTTGAGTTCAAGCCTCACAGCAGGCAGCCTTCTTTTCCAGCATCGTGCATTGGTTTTGTCTGCAGGCCTGCCGTATGGTATGTGTAATTATTATTTTATAATGGTGTTATTGCTCTCTAGCTGCCCAGTAAACCTATTGCGGTTTCTGTTAGCTGTATACAACTGGGTAGGATCTTTGGACTTGAATGATTTTCTGCACTTTTACACAATAGTAGGTGCGAAAGAGAAAAAAAGTTTCCATTTAATTTATAGAAACTGTATAAAGTTTATAGAGTCTCTACAATCCTCACAAATGAAAAAGTTGTGGAGAGGAGAGGCTGTACCACGACTGGGAGGTCCACAAAGCTAGCAAAGAATAACAGTTAAAGGCACACATCAATAAATACCTGTGCTGCACTTTTCCCATTAACTCTCCAGTCAAGCATATGGACTGCATTAGGGGTTTGTCCGCCTTAGGGATTTTTATAAACACATTTCCTCTCCTTTTCTCCTCCCCATCCAGTTACTATTGCTTTAGTCTATTACAGAATCACATAGGGTCTGCTCTAGTTCTTTGCTCTTACCTGCAAGAGTGTGTTTGCTGTAGAAATATTTAATAAATAGTGTCAGGATGTTGTGTGCATATGCATATGCATGTGCTTTCCTGAACATTCCTGGGATTTTTTTTTTTTTTGGTGCGTGAACATCCTGAAGCAATAACACTAACCTGGCCTGCCCACCCTTTCAGGCATATGTGCCTGAAACGCTAATTTGCATTGATGGCAGAATTTGTGCAGCAAAATTAAAAGCCAGTAAGTGCTCTGGTTTGTGGGTAATCTGTAAATAAACACAGATCTCTCTTGCATCCTTATTTACCCTGAAATTTAAGATTGCCAAGGGGACTTGTGAAAAATAAAAAAATAGACCCTCACTGAATTTAAGCCTCTGTTGAAATTAGAAAATATTCTCGCTTCCTTGTACTTCTCTGTGTTTTCCCTTTGGTTTTTGTCAATGTTGGAAACTTGCATAGCCAGCCCATTTTCCAAGACCTCTTGTCCTCCCTGAAACCCTGCAGTGCCCATCAGAGCAGGCCTGAACATTGCAGACTACCGTAAGAAAGAGGCAGTGTGAGAAAGAGGTGGCCCGTTGTTCCTGTGATAATTCTGGCTTTCGCTGTGCCTTCTCCTTTGCACTTCTATTTGATCAGAGAGACGTGTATCTGGGAGGAGATTTGGCTTAACATTAACTTCCACCCACCCTCAAAGGTTAGTTTTAAAGAGGTCAGCTGCTGAAGTTACGCCGCCCTTCGCTGTATGTGGCCCATAGCACTTGTTCTGTACAGATGGGCGTGCGTGAGAGCAGGGAAAACCACTTCTGGGGCTGGGCTGCCGAAGGAAGAAAAGCCCTCGAAAGACGTGACACAGCTCTTAGTTTATGGTATTTTGAGATTTGTAGGCAGTAAATGCTGTGGTTATTTTACTGATGTTCTGGAACCCTCATGTAATTTACAGTTTCATTTGTGGAGAGCTGTTTCAAATCTGTGCACATTCTTCTAGAATATTTTAAACGAAAAGCCAACAGCAATAATTAGTTTGGCATTGTCTGTGTTTTCTAAAGCACTTAAAGGGTAATGACTTTTTTTTTTAATTCAATCTTACATAAAATCAGGTTTTACAGGAATAAGGGGGCTTAAAAGGCCTGAATGGCTGTCAATGACAGATGTAATTCATGCTGAAAGCTCTATTCCAATACATCAAAATAAGGAAAACAATTATATGTATGATTAGAGGCTGCTGGCTCTTGAGTTAAAATGATCAAAAAGGACAATATTAAAATTTGATTTACGGAAGCTACTACTTAGCCCATAATTAGCCTGACCAATAAAAACAAGTCAGACTTTTACAGAATGTGATTTCCCAGTAGATAGGTTAGCTATTTTCTTAGGACTGAAGAAACACAAAATGGGTTTAAAATATGTTTGATATGTTCTTTGAGTAAATTGAAATACAGCATATAACCAGTTTTAATGTTTTTTTGTTCATAAATTGCCAGATTTCCTTAATTGAAGTGAAATTTGAGAAGCACTTGAGAATAATTGTCTCTAAAATGAAATATTACTTCTTTGGTCTGCTTCATTTATATTAAATGTATGTGTTAGTCCTTTATATTAGAAAATAAATGAAAGTCAGTTAGAAATCTGATTCCTCTTGCACTCTTGCTCTAGTTCACTATGGAAATGGATTCAGGAAATGGCACATGTGATTAAAAACTCTGCAGCTGGCACAAGAGTTATTTGTACAGCACCTAGCATACAGCACTTCTGGCAAGGAACAAGCGCTCCTTGTCTTATTGCAATATAAATAAAATGATTCTTTGATGTAGAGACTGGGAATTTTGACTTAAAATGACTAGCTGGAAGATGGGGAAGGTCTGAGGAAGCTTTTCCATTCAGAGGCAAGACGACAAAGTTGTCATGTTCCCTAATGTGCTCTTACTCCGCGGTGTGTGCGAGTCAGGACGTTGGAATCCACAGGAGCCCAATTTGCATGAGGGTGGCAGGGCAGTCGTCCTATAAATGGACATGCAGGGGTCAAACTGCTGGCTCAGAGATGAACATCACTGCAGAGCCGTGCACACATGAATGTTCATAAACTGCTCCACTGACTGCAAAGCTAAGAGATTTTTTTTCAACTTTAAAATGTAGCGGCAACTGGATAGATGGTGTCTGGGCATCAAATCAGAACAAAAGACCATCGCTCAACTCTATGCCTGCTGATCTAGGTGGACTACGTTTGCTTTATTCACAGGGCTCTCATGAATGCTGTTATTTTGCACATGAGTTTTATAAAATTTTCTGTAAGTTTAATCTCTCCTGGAAACCTAAGTGCTATATTTTTTCTCTTATTTCTAGTGGAACGAGAAAATGTACAGAAGAGGACCTTTACCAGATGGATAAACTTACATTTGGGAAAGGTAAGATCGATAAATGGTCTGGATAGTCAGGTACAAGGACACAACAGTAGACACTACAGTTAACTCTTTTAAAAATTAATGTAGTTGGAATTTGGAATCAAAGTCGACTATGCATATGTGGAAGTTTGGAGGGGAGGAAGGGGAAGCTGAAAGCAAGTTTTTGGGTAATGAAAATTGTTTTAAGGTGCAGTGAATGTGTGACTGGTTTTAGTTCATCTCAGATACATGTATGTACCCAATGCTATTGGGTGTTAACATAGGGCTATATAATTTACTCACAAAAGATGAAAATGTGATTCAGGTTGTTCTGAGATGATGATAACTTATTTTCTGGACTGCAAGTTCCAATGTTAAAACCATCAAAGCCAAAGATGTATAGTTCTTCAGACTGTGGCTCAGTCCCAACTATCCAAATGAGCAAAAATAATTGTCATTAATCTTATATCATGGATCATAACATACCTAGCTATGTTAGAGAACCTATTTTTATATTTTTCATCATACTCTAAGACTTATTTTTTCTTAATCTCTCCTGTATTGTACTATCATATGACTACTGAACCTAATTTACTATTCCTATTGGCAGTAGGTAAGTACTAATGCATGCAAATAGTTGGCCTTCTCGAGAAGGGCTGTCCTGATGATGAGAATGAGAGGACTGCACAAAAAAAAATCATTAGTATTGTTAACACAGTAGCATGGTTTATGTAGGGTCAAGGCATGAGTCCAACATACAGAACGTGGACTGCAGTTTGGGCTTCACAATGCCTTTAGTATTTGTGGCTAAATTTCATGAAGTCCAAATCAGGACTAAATTTGGGTTACAAGTTGACTCTCAGTCTAGCTCTTGTACTTCTTAAGTAGTGATTGCATATCAGACACAGTAAATCAAAGGGCTTCTAGAAGAAAGGCATTGCATATGCAGCTGTTTCAGTTCACTATTCAGCAGTGTCTGTTACTGAAGGAATGAAAGGATCCTCTTAAGTCTCATTGGAAAATGAGAATAAGGCTACTTGGTAATGTTTTGACTAGCAATTGCTCCCAAAGGTCTCTAAGAATTAAGAAGGTGTTATGTGATTCCTTCATGAATCAGGCTCTAGAGCTTTAAACTAACTGTAGTTTTGAAAGCTGTCGAAAAGGGTTGTCACATGTATGGCTGTGAAAAAGGCCTTTAATTTACAAAAGGAATTAGATCATGAAAAAGGCCATAGAGTGCTGCTAATTCCACCAAGGCAAGTAGGTGAAGTCCTAGAGGCTTTATGGGCATGTGAACTGTTTTCTCTGTTCTCTCTTTTCATACATATATGTATATAGGTATAGGTATGATGCAACACAGAATAATGCTTTCTTCAAGAAAGGGTAAAAATCTGCTGATAATATTACTGTATTTTCTGGAATTGTTAGAGTAAATGCATCCCGGTGAAAAATGAGAGCATTCCTGAAGCTCTGTCTAATCACAGGAGATTTCTTACACCCATTGAGGAATTTGGCTTTTGTCTGTATCCTTCAAGATATACTTGTTGTAGAGTTGCTTCTTTCTCGTAATGGCAGAAGTGAAGTCTTCTTCTTCAGGAACATTCTGCAGTGCAGTATGTCTGCTTTGGGAGCAGACCATTCCATCTGAACCTTCGTTTGAGACGAGCTGGCTCAGCTGCTCGTGCCAGTTGTGCTTAGTCAAACAATAGTGCATTGCCGCACTGTAGATAAAAGGTCTTGGCTCTTTAGAGAGACATGAGTAAGTGACACCTGAACTAAGGTGGTTCCTTGCATCTGAGACTAACTTGGCTGTGCATTTTTTAGCATGCATAATAGATCCATCCGTGAAGTGAGCAGATGGTTTCACTTGGAGAAGTTTTGTGAGAAGACAGAGCAAAAATGTCAGAAGTTGTCACTTAAAGTACTTTAATACCTGGAAACAGAGCTGAACCACCAT
>JAVCKT010004869.1:14599-31836 GCA_032273925.1 Rhynchotus rufescens
CACAGTAGGTGGAACCTGTCAATATGCACCTGTGTGGAACTGGGGCAGCAGGGTAAAGCAGGGTGACTCATCATAGACAGAATTTCCAAGTAATAGATAAGGACTCTAACTCAGTCCTGGTGTTGTTTGTAGTATCGACAACTTCCTTACTTCCTCCGCTATGACCTTCACTAAAAACAAGTCTATGTTGTCTAAGTAACATTCTGGTGTGATCATGTGAAAGAAAGCTCAGTGTGAGAAACTATAGAAACTGCCTGGATTAGGCAAATCTATCCCTTGCTAACTGATCTCATCAGAGCTCTGTGACAAGCTGTGTAAAGTGAGATAAGCAAGGAGAAAGGAGATACGTAACTAAACAGACCTAGGCAGAGCCTAGGCAGAACTTATTAGGATTTTAATTTTTATGAGAAGTGACTTACTTCTTCCCTAGAGTTTATCTGTATTCTGTCCAACCAGGCCAAATTTTGCTGTCTTCCTATACCTTAGGTTAGATGTAAGCAGGAGACCTATCTCTGCCCTCTACATTTTAATAATAGGATCCACTGGAGGGAGAGCCATCTTGCCCCATGTATGGAGGAAATGCATTTCTCCTCTTGGGAATGGAGAACGAGGGTCATTCCTGTTCTGCAGGTCATGCTTGAGCCTTAAGACGAGAATGAGCAGTGAGCAGAATGAGCTGTGACCAGGCAAATTACCATTAGCACAAGCTTTTGGACTGACTGGTCTGTAGCAGAGGTATTCTGGTTGCATCCTGCAATCTCAGTGCAGGCCAATTTATTTATTTATTTATTTATTTATTGCATTTCTACTGTTTCTTTGAGCTATCTGTAATCTCTTCTACAGGTAAAACTTGTTAGCATCGATGCAGCGGAAATAGCAGATGGAAATTCCTCTCTGGTACTGGGACTAATATGGAATATAATCTTGTTTTTTCAGGTAATTAAAGTTGAATACTTTAATCATGTGATCTATCTTCATAGATATCTATCTTCATAAATCTGGTTAAATAGTTGATTAAAGTTCATTTTTCGTCCTAAAGAACACCATTAAGCTTGCTAAACCTGAGTATTTCCTCCTAATGTACACTGCTTTTATACCTGCAGCTATTTTCATTTTACTTCATTGGAATTATTTTGATGTAAGTTGGAGGCAACTTAGGCCCTAGTTGTTGGACCAGAATTAGAGGTTCAAATTGCTCATTTCCCCTTTTTCCTGTGCCTTCTCAGGATTCCACCTGGGATTCCCTGGATCTGAATGAAATTCTTGCAATCTTGCAACTGTGACTCAGGTCACTGTTTTCAATAAGCTTTTCTTTATCTGGTCCAATATAGCTGGCAATTTCATTTCGCATAACTGATCTCTTGGGACTTACCCAATGTGTCAGAAATTCACCATTGATGTAGAGGGACAAATAAAACATCTTAAAGGGCCTGAAGTTTTGGAACTGATGAAACTGAATTAAATTTGAGTTCTTATTTAACCTCAGGCTCAGACTAAAACTGTTCCCAGGTTTACCTGTGTTTTGCAAAGGCCCAAAATCCTCTGATCTGGAGAGATGAAGGAAGGTAATCAGCAGCTTTTATAAAAGAATGTGAGGCTCTCGTGCACTTTTATTCTCTTGGGTTCATTTTTACAGTTTAGACTGGCATTAGGTTTGGAAAACAATCTATCTGCAAGCTGAACTATATCTGCCTTGAGCATTTACACAGAACAGCATTGCATTTACACAGAACTGCACAGCACCCATTTGGAGAGGACTCATTAGGAGAGATGGTCTAACTAAAATCAGTCCTCTGGCAGTGTCAGGCATGAAGGGCCTAAAAGCAGCATAGTCAAATCTCAGTGCTTACCAAGGACATGAGTGCTGTGGCATTTCTTGACAAAATATATTTTACTCAATGAGTTTTGCTGAAGAAAAGGAATGATTTCAGTTAAATTCGCTTTCAGGAACATTTTTTTTTTGTTTGATAATTTGAATTTAAGTTTGTTCAGTGTCATCTGGTAATTTTGTCCATTTATGGCTCCCAGAGCTACCAACTGGGCTGCAGCTGCTCCTGGCTTTTAGGTCTGTGCAGTAAAAGTTGGAAGTTGAGTGGACAGGCCTCTAATTACCTCTTAAAATTCATTTATGACTCTGTTATCTTAAAAGTATGCAGTGTTGTCTGTAAACAAACATTCAGTTCTCCATTTGCCCAGTGTTTAATCGCCATGCTGCATGTTTCATCCTTTATTGCAGATTAAAGAACTCACAGGCAACCTCAATAGGAACTCGTCCTCTTCCAGCCTGTCATCCGGGCCCAGTGGGCCCGAGTCAGACACGTCTCAGACAAGCACTCCAAATGCAGAGAGAAGCGTGTCTGTTACTGTGAAAGATCAGCGAAAAGCCATCAGAGCCCTTCTAACCTGGGTTCAGAGGAAAACCAGAAAGTAAGCTCGTGGATTGGCATAGAAAATGCATTTTACCAGCAATCCCTTTGAAGCTGAAAGTCCTTTCTCTGTCCTGGCTAACTTTTTATTTTTATTTTTATGCATTTGAAGTTTGCAGGCACAAGGTATTGCAACTGGGTACATGACTATGCACGTGCATCTAAAGAGACTGTCTTGACATTCAAGCTGTGTATGTTGCTGGCTTCATGATATGAGTGTTAAATGTTGACTTGATCTAATCTGCTTGACATTCCCTAAAACACGATCACTCTTCTTACCTGTACTCCTGACTTTTCTGCAATCTATTAGCTATTCTGTGCTAGTAAGAGGGTAGGTGCAAGTGGAGGTTGAACTGAAAATAAAACAAAACAAAAAGGACTTGAAAAACTGCCTTCTACGTACAGCAGCAGAGCCAAGAGAGCTGCTCTTTGTGCTCTTAAGTGCTTTGAAGGGCAAAGTTCGTGTTTCAATCCCTGATTCGTCAAAATTTAAGAAGGGAAGGGATTGAATCTTTGCTCTCTATTCTGGGAGCAAAGTATTTCATTCTGGGAACATTTCTTTGCTGAACACATCCATCTCTTCTCTAATAAGGAACATAATCCTTTAGCCAAAGTATTTTGTGTCAGAGTGAGAGGCAGAGGCAGAGTTATTGTCAGGTTAAAAAACATTAGCCTAGGATGTCCTTTAGTGGAGGAAGGGCATGAATAAATGTTCTGCATATATTTTACCTATTATTTAAAGGAGTGATTTTACCTACTAAGCTAGAGGTTGTTAGAAGAGCATGAGCCAAACGTACACAAGTGGGAGGATCTGGATATATGGTATTTTATCTCTTGATACATGTTGAAATTTGCTTGCAAACACAAATGCTGTCTGTTAGTGTCAAGGATGCAAATTTACATCTCAAATATTAATTCTGTGGGCGCATTATTCTTGGGTTACCTCTGGTGACGGTGCGGTGCTTGTTATGCAGATAAATTTGTCCCACTGGGATCTACAGTTAATTGTTGCCAGCTCAGATGGTAGAGGAACCACAATCTCATTCTCAAAATAAAGCTGATAATATCATTAATGGGGAGGGGGCAGGAAGAAAGTGCTAGAGATGCAAAGGCCGTAGACTTTTTTCAATTTAGTCTAAAGGTACAAATTGAAAATAAGTAATATGAGAAAAAATGATTTTTCAACTGTTGTATTAAAAACATAGTAACGTGATCATAATCCTTTTATCCAATGACCTATATGGAATTTTCTATTCTGGGGCTGTATGCCATTGCAAGTGTGGAGTCTTTTTATCTTCCAAAACTCTGGGCACCTAACAACATTTGTGGTTTATACATATATTGGCCCTATTTGCATTTACATTTGCATAGCACCATTTTGCACTTTAGAAGGCCAAGTACTCACAAATGTGAATCATTTCTGCTTATGTTTTTAAATACTTAAGCATTGGCAGTTTTCCCAAGATATGGCATTAAAATGCTGCCACAGAATCAAGAATCATACTGACATTTGGTTTTGCAGATGTTAAATGTGGTTGCTGGGTACTGGAGGGCTTTGTTCTTGCTGACTACTTCCTACAAGAAGGTTCATGTCAGATTGTGAATCCTTGTGCTTTACGAAAGTATTTTTTGCTCTTCAAAATTGAAAAAGGCCTCAAGTGTGAACTGGTGCAACTCAGCAGCGTTACCTGTAACTTTCAGGAGCCTCTGGAAATGCTGACTGCCCATATTTTGCATTTTATAACAAAGCTCTCATGTAAACCCTATGTACTTGCATTTAGATATGGTGTTGCAGTTCAGGACTTTGCCAGCAGCTGGAGGAGCGGCCTCGCTTTCTTAGCCGTTATCAAAGCGATAGACTCTACTTTGGTAGACATGAAGCAAGCACTGGAGAAGTCTGCTCGGGAAAACCTGGAGGATGCTTTCAGCATAGCACAAAGTAGGCTTGGTGTCCCTAGGCTACTGGAGCCAGAAGGTAAAGTGCTTCATCAGCTTTCTTGGGTAGCATTCAATTTATAATCAGTCTATGAACACACTGCATGGCCATATCTACCAAAAACCTTACAGTGATGAGGTTGCTGATGTGGGAAGAAAAATAACGTGAGCGAGATAGAGAGGACTGTCCTGAGCGCCATCAGTGGTGAAAAGGATTCCATTTTCTGGCGCTATCAGAGGAAGATGTGTGTCCGTAGGTGTTAATTCTCTAATCGTGAAGGCAGGATAAATATCCAAAGGTCTGTCCCTCTGGGAGGCTGTTGTAGATCTCTGCGGACTAAGCACTTCGTGTCTGTTTCCATAGATATAATGGTGGAATCACCCGATGAACAATCGATTGTGACGTATGTGGCACAATTTCTGGAACACTTCCCCGAGCTGGAAGGGGTACGTGCTCACTCTTAGCTCATGGCGTGTTTTTTCGTTGCCTTTGGTGTACTTAAGAAAGTTAGATATTGTAGTATTTATTTTCTAGGCTTTCTTTCTAAGCTATTTAAAGCAAACTACTTATTCTGCTTTATTTTTTCGCATTGTTGTAAGATCCAGTCAAACGGGCATATACTGGAGATTGCTAAACTGTTTTAGAGAAAGCTATGCATTTAAAAAATTATATCCAGTCATAACTTTAAGGGGTTAAGACTCTGCTACTTTTCAGCAGTTAAGTAAGACATTATTACTTTGGCATGTTAGCTTCAGGGTAAGACTGAAGTTTATCCCTTCATCTTCATCCGTTATCTCTTCATCGCCCTTCATGGTGATTTGTTGGGCTATCTTCCCAAGTTGAGAACTTTAATGCACACTTTATCAAAAACAAGGAGTCCCTTTTGAGCAGTAGGCCTCAACAGGGACTGGTAAAAGCCCTCTGAAAAGGGCTTTTAAGAAAAGATTCACTTACTGGGGAATTAAATGATAGGAGATGGGAAGCTGGAGGAAAAAAAGAGATCTATGTGATATGAAAAAAAAACAGTCATTTTAGATGGTGATCATACTTATAAACTTAGTTCAAAATCATGTCTTTTGGTTTAGACAGGTTATCAAAGGATTGATGTCCATTCAGTAGCTGGGTAATCCTTTGTGTTTGAATACATGCCTATACATTATGGTTTATACATTAAAATTATTTCATCTAATTTGTTGACTGACAGTTCCAGTTGGTGTAAGATTTTCTAGCAGATGAAATTTGTGGTCGTTGTTAGAATCATGGGATTTCAAATTGTTCTAATAATTATTTAAGATTATTTTGGGAGAGCATCAAGATTTGTTTTCCTTGAGACTTGTGGGCATTTTGCTGGACAAAGGAAAAGCCTTCCTCTCTGTATATATATGTGTGTGTATGTATGTGTATAATAATAATCCATTGGAACTGAATAATCAAACTAGCAGATTAGTGTTTTTCATGGTAGATATGTTGGGCTTGTTAGATTTATTTTACTCCCAGGGGATGTGTCAAAAAAGCCAAATCAGTTGTGAAACATTCACAGATGAAACAGGGAGAGATGAATACATTAACGAGCAGGCTTGCCTGCATTGTGATCGAGTTGCACAAGTGGCTTCTTGATGCTGAGCTTTGTTCCACTCACTTGACTTGCTAAATTGTTTTCCCTACTTTCAAAGTGAGTGAGTCATTAATTGGTTATTCTCAAGGTAATGGGGGGATGAACCAGTTTTTTTTCTTTCTGTAACATTTAAGAAGAGTAAATTGTATGTAAACTGTAGTAAGTATGATATGTCTTTTAATGATATATCATTGCTTATAGGAAGACTTTACAGATCCTGACAAAGAGTTTCCAATTGAGTCTACATATGTCCACATTAAAGATACACCTTCAGAACAGGAAGGCAAAATCTTGATTTTAAGTGAAAAAGAAGACAATATGTATACTGTTAACCATGAAAGGAGCCATCCTGCTCCTCCAAAGGTTCATATTCCTGATACCACAGAGAGAATCCACTCAGAAACTCTTCCTGAGAAATGTAATGGAAAAGCATTAGGTGATTCACCTGAAGCCTTTGAAGAGGAGCCTAAGAGACCTACCTCTCTGAAAATTACAGGATCTGTCAGTTTTGAATCCAACTCCTCCTGGGAAGTTCTTAGTGATAAATTGATCCCAGGTGAAGGAGCCATATATGATGGTACACTGAAACAGAATAATGAGCTCTCTCCAGCTGCCCTGACAGATCAGAAAAATTCTGTAGACTCTTTTGAAGACTACTCTGAAGAACTAACTAGAGAGACCTCTACTGAATATGATAATGAAACTAAAAGCCTATCAGCCAATACTTCTTCTTTGAGTCCGTCATCTTGGACTTCAGGAATACTTACAGATGAATCCATAAATAAAATAGAAGAGACCAAATCCCAAGCTTCAGATCTTTTACCGGAAGATACCTCAAAACAAGAAGATACACATACATATGTTCTTCATCTTCTAAATCAGGAAATTTTGAAACCTCAAGAAAATGAGCAAACAAGTCAATCACCTGTCTTTGAGACAACAGAAACTAGCCATTATTTGTTGAATAACTCTAATCTCCAAAGCCAAGATCTATCTACACAGCATGAAACAGCTGATGACTCTCACTCAGATGTACCTGAAAGTCCAGAAGACCAGGATGAAGTTGATGAAGTTGATGACGCTGAGTCTTCAGCTGAAGTCTTGCCCAGTTCTTCGAAAGTATCTGTAATACCCCATGATCTCTTTTATTATCCACATTATAATGTTCCCATATCAGCAGTTTTGGATGCTTACGTTGAGCCTCGTCTCGGAGATTATGATATTGGAAATGACAAATCTTATTCTGACTCAGCAACAGATATTTCACATGAGAAGGGGATCCCAGCACAGAACTACAAGGAAGATGCTCCAGAGGAAGGATTAGGGAATAAGCTAGGTGACTCTGCATCAGAAATGAATACTGCAAACGTAGCGGAGGCAAAAATGGATGCTAACAGTCACATGAATTATTCCTATGAAAAAGAAGACATTTTACTAACAGGAAAAGAGAAAGAAATTGAAAAAGAAGAACAAAAAGCATCCACCCCTCAAGATTCTACTATTTCCCAACATCCTGAGGTACTTTCTTTTCCTAGTGGTAACATTTCTTGCATATATTTGGGCAATTAGCACCTGAACACTTTGCTTTTCCTTTGCTGTATATGCTCATTAGAGAAATTATGTGAAATATATTTGGTTTCTTGTTCTACAACACTGTTTGCCACAGCCCTCTACTGGAAGGAATGGGATTGCAGAAACCTGGTGAGATCATTGAAAGATTCAGGCTACAAAGAATAAGCTGAATAATAGTGCATAAATGTGATTTTTTTCTAGTGTTTTAAAGAGAGTTTGAAGCTTCTACATAATCCAAAAGTCTAAAAGATTATTGCAGGGGGTATTTTTAATAATGTTTTGTAATGAGATAAACAGCTGGCAATATTGTTGATATAGAAAAGGATATGTATGTAATATAGAAAAGGATATGTATGTAAATATCCTTTTCTATATATACATGCATATATGTATATATACATGATTTACATATAGGTACAATAAAGACAATCTGAATCAGCAATTGCCTACAGAAATTTTAAACCAATCTGATCAGGAAAGTCAGGGAGGTAAAGCTAAGATTTGACTAAGCTGAGGAGGAGGAGAAGAGGAGAGTTTCCACAACTTTTCTGTGTATTAGATTTAGGCAGTGTTTATTGCAGCTCTTCCTGCTGGTACGTGTTTTTGCATTTTGTCTTAAATGCCTTCCAGCTTAGTAACTTTAGGTAGATATTTCCAGGCATGAGTGCCCCTTTGAGAATTTGGATGTTACTCCACATGTTGTTTGGACATTTGGTCTTAACGCTTACTAGAACAACCAAGTCAAATTCCAAGAACTATGTCATTCTTGACTTCTTATTTAAAAAGAATCAATCGTACATTATAGCTCAGTATTATCCAAAATAATTTTCAAGAAAAAAAAGATTTCTTTTGCTGGAAGCATTGTACGGATTTTCATTTCCTTTTTTATCCTCTTCAGTCTAATACCATGTGCATTTTATCAGCTGAATAGACAACTCCACTAAGTTACCAGGAGTGCTGGGAAGTAAGTTTTGTTGTTGTCTAATGGAAAATGTTTCTTAATTTAAATAGGCTGAAGAAAATCATCAAGATGATATGTCAGAAGCTGTAAGGACACCAGAAAAAAGTAGTAAAAGGAAGGAAAAAAGAAAAAATGTGATCAACGACGTACAGATTTCAAAAGTTGGAGCTACTACTCTGTCACTAGATAAACTGGAAGAAATTGCTGATTGTCAGGAATTTACCAGGTATTATATGAGCTTAGTCTTAAGTGCACCTAAATTTGAATGAGAGTCTAGTCTTAAAAAGTGTGCTCTCACCCTTGGATATTTCTTGTTGCTTTCTTTTGCGAGCAGTCTGTTTGAACTCACGGCTTCTACCTATGCTGCTCTCAAACATGTCAAGGCAGTTCAGTGCCAGTGGACTTGATATGACCTCGTTTTTTTGATTTGTCAAAGCACAGAAAACCAACTGGAATCCCAGAGCGTTTAGAATACAGCTATATTCTGTTTTTCCAAGAAACAGTGTTTTTGTGATGTAGATGAAAAGATTAGCTAAGAAGTCCATGGATTGTGAGTCCAATTAACTATTTAATGATTATTTCTTGGCCTTTCTTACATCTGTGAAACAGTGAGAAATTCAGCTCATTTGAATCTATTCTGCGTTACCTTTTAATTTAATATTTGGGAGATATGTTTGAGTGGGATGTGAACGATAATTTGACAGTGCTTAGATGTGAACCACTCTAATGGATTTGAAAGAATCTGCTTACAAAACATGCAATCTCTTTCCTCAAGATTTCTTTGCCCTGTAATGCCTTTCAGTATTGTTAAATTGGTAAGTTGGGATATAGTCTCACCTGAGTGAGAAGTAAATGACACCACAGGTGCAAAAGCCCTATTGAATACTGCTTTTCAGAAAAGATTCACATTTAGGTGTTTGGATTTTTATGTTATGGGTCAGATATTTTGAACTGCTGTTCATAATGCTGATTAGTTCAAATCCATATGTTCAAATACATGCAAGAATGCATATTTGTGGTTTTTCATAACCTGAAAGTAATATATGCAATTCCAGTGGCTCTCTTTGAAGTCAAAGCAAAACTTGTATTTACTAACTTACAAACTTTGCTTTTACATGCATTTCAGAACTAGTTACAGTGATTCCAACATTTATCTCCGAAAAAGGTTTTCTAATACTTCTGAGAAGGTAAGAATATGGAGATTTATCTTATTCTCAATGTTTCACTATCCTTTAACTCCAGAAATTAAGATACCGTATATATATATATATATATATGATCTGTATGTACTCTCTATATAAGCTTTGTGATAACCCACTAATTCTACAATATTCAATAACTCTAGTGCCAAAACCAGGAATAGGTTTAATTTTTATTGAATTACCTCAAACATATATAACCATCCCAAATTATAGTATAATCAAATATATTTATATAAGAACTTTATTGAACCTTGAACAAAGCTACAGAGAAGTAACTAAAATATCAATTAAACCTACTCTGTAACAACTACTGAACATTGAAGTAGTTTCATTGTAATGTGAAACTGCAACCTTAAAGACAGAGGTATCGATTTCCTAGGGGTTTCTTGAGCATGTGCTATACAGCTGAGGTTTAGCTGCTTTTTTTTTTTTTTTTTTTTTTTTTTTTTTTGACTTTCAGGGGAGAGGCAGCACCAACAGTGAGGTCACACTGAGCAAGGATAAGAATGTCTTTTGCCAGGACAAAATAAAATAAAACAAATTCCTCTTTTTTTTACAAAACTTTTTTTTTTCCTTTTGTGTATCAGACATGCATGGTGGATATAAAGGTGGAAAATAGAAACACCACTTTCATTTCATTTGAACAGGCTTTAGACATATACTGCATAGAATGCATGCACATCATGTCTTTGCGAGACACTGAATTTTATCTTTTTATAAAACACATTCCAGTGTGTTCTCATTTATTTGCATGTTTATTTATTTAAGGAAACCTCTGGTGAAAGTGAGCAGGAGATGACAGATGTGGATGAAAAGCTCACAGTCATCAGGTGAGAGATTTTATGCAAACGAAACCTTTTGCATGCAATGGATAACTTCTAGGTATTTCTAACAGTGCTACAAAGGGAAATGAAAATTAACCACAATGGTGGAGACTGAAATGGAAATCTTTTGTACTAGCATGAAGTTTTTATTTCTCCTAGGTGTGAGATACAAAAATTGGTTTTGATAGATCTCACTTTGACTAAAAAGACATTTGTTTTTAGGCTTTGACTGCCTAGGTGAGATTATGGGCATTTTCCACATGTGGTGAACATTTTAGACCATTTTACCGTATACTAAAGCTTGTGCTGTGATGTTGCTGAACCCAAAGCATGTGCCCCTTCTGAAGCAGGTCGTACATATCTGTGTAAAGAAACAGCATAGCTTTACTTTTTCTCTCTCAATGCCAATCCTAGAACTTTTTATTGAAATGGTGGTTGCAGCTAGTTGCAGAAAACACACAAAATATTATCAGGGCCTAGTGTCCTAGTCTCAGTTATGATTCTGTTTAAAAAAGAAAATATCTGAATAGCTGTTGCCGTTATGTCGGTTTGTAGACTGCTAACATTGAACAAGTTTTGTATAATGCTCAGTAATATAATCAGTATAAGATTTGAGTGAGCAGGATGTCCTAAGCCAGAAAAAGAACTCGCTGAAACAGGCCAATTTTCTCCAAAGGTTAAAAAAAAGAAAAAAAAATTTTTTTTTAAAAATCCTAGAATATGCTGCAAATGGCATAGTGAAATGAGTGTACCATCTTACACCATTTAAAGTAAGACCTCTCCTTAACTTTTGAGTGCTCAGTATGTAGAGTCTAGACAGTAGATGGAGTCTAGCCTAATAAATAGAGACTAGATAGAGTGTACAGTACTTTGCCTTTATGGACTGCAGTTGGAATTTGGCACTGTCCTTCAAAACCCAACTGCTGGCTTGTTTCTGGGAGCCTGGGGCTTTTTCTGTTTAACATTTTAGGTGTCTGACATGAAAAGCTATAAAAGTAGCTGATTTGGGGAAAGTAAGAGAGTGCCTTCCCTCTGCAAGTCTAATCTTTCTCTGTTGTCAAGTCAGATACTCGGTGTAGAAGAAAAATTGTGAAAGTCTAATACAAGTGTTGCCCAAAGCTATGATTTTAGCTCTGAAAATAAAAGGGTATCTTCCTGATTGATGGGAGTTGGCTTATATCAAAAGAATTTACTATAATGTCATAGAATTAAATACCTGAGTATTTGTCCAGTGTTTTCAAGAGGAGTAAGAGCTGTGTCTGTTGGCTCGTGAAGAGACGCCCTGCAGAAGCCGATGTGGTCTCCAACTGACTGGACTGAAATAGTTCATTAACTTGCTGTCTTCTAGTTGGCCTTCTGGTCTTTACAGTGCATGTTAACAGTGGTTCTGTCCTGTCTGTTTTTAGGAAGAAAAAGGATTTGGAAGCAAGTGAGACCCCAGCTCCAACTCTGCAGACTCTGAGTGCTGAACAACGAGAGCTGTTCTACTTCATTGTGTTCCTCTGGGCACTGGTCTACTGCCTTTTACTTTTCCCACAGCTTGTTGGCAACAAACCTTGATCTCTGTGAGGTGTGTGGAAAATAAAAGACGGTGGCCTGATTGCTTTGTGTATCTGCATATGAATATATTCCTTCAGGTGAAGCACAACTATAAATGTAGGACCTGGTATTTATGGTTATTATCAGGCTCTCCTTTCCTCTACTGCTGTGCTCTGACTGTGTCTAAGCACATTTTATATTAAGACAACTCTGTAAATATATATAAAGAAAACTGATTTCGTAGATGCAATTTTGTACATTTGTGCCTTGCTTTATAATATGTTAAATAAAAATGGATAATTATCAGTAGAAATATGAACAGTTCAGAGCTCCAGTCTTCAAAAGTGATTCTTCTGGCTTCATTCACTGATGCAGAGCCCTACAGCTGTGGAGATGGGTACTTTATTTGACTTACCTATGAATCTGGCCCGCCAGAAAGGGCAGGTCTTCAAATACTCTTTCACTGTTTTCATGGATGTTTTTGATAGAGATGGAGTTATAGAGTTAATTTAACATAACTATAGTTCAATGCAATGGAGTAACAAAATCAGGTGGGGTTTTATTTGGAGAGAAGAGTTTGTTTTTTTAAGGACTTAAATTTATTGTTGTCATGCAGTAACAAATTGGTGTAGAGAAGTGTGAAGAACTTGTATTCCAGCTGCTGCTTAGATCACAAGGGAATTCTTAACCCAGACTCTTCTGTAAGAAATACCTAAAGAAATACAGTTTTTGTATGTTACTGAGGGTGGCCATCTTTGAAAAGGTTCAAAAAGCTTAATAATTTTATCAGGAACAGATCTTGTTTATTTTTATTATTATTTTTTACAAAGGTACCTCCCCACAAAGGCTGCATCTGCTTCCTTTTCCTTTTGTATTTTTCCCAACTCAATTGTATGAAGATTTCTTTCTTTTAAAGATCTGAAAAGTAATAGACAATTTACTGAGGCAATGCAGAAGCACAAGCCCAGGGAAAGATGTAAAACTCGATACAGACAAAGTCTAACAGCCTGTATTTGCCCTCTAAAACTACTGGAGAGACTTCTGTGGCTTTTCTGTAGACTCAGTTGTGCCACTTAGGCATCTTTTAATTTTTATTCAGATCAATGACCATTTAAGGATATTATATTTAGAGTTTTAGCCAGAGTAGGAAACAGAAATCTTCAATTTCAATTTGATAGCAATAGCATTTGTCCATGCAACTTGTAGTGAAGTCAACTGCACATTTTTAGTTTCATATTATGCTTTATGAAATCATATCAGGTTGCTGGTTCCACTTGAAAATTTAGAAGTTTAAAATCAACGTGCTTTGTAAAAGAAATACTTTGACTAAAATATATCAGTGAAGCATTAAGGCTAGAGCTTTTTCTCACAATGAATAGATCTTAATACCGAATGCTTAGAGCTTCCTCCTGAAATCCAGTGAACGCTGTGCTGAAGCACAGCAGCTCTTCAGTAGCAGCAAGTAGCAATGTATGTTCGTTTGAAGCAGAGTTCATTTTGTTCTTCATAGGCTCCCTGTTAATAGCAACTTTTTTGCTGAGTCTTTGAGTTCTTGCAAGTGTCTTAGTCTTTAAGAGAAAGCATCTGGAGTTTTCACAAAACATGAAAGCTATCAAAGTTAAATCCAGTAAAAGAATCTCTCTTCTGCTTCCTTTCATTTTTTTTTCTCAGAATAGTAATCATAATTTGGAGGTCTTTGGGTGTCTCATCTAAACGAACAACTAATGACCACACTGAGTAGAAAAGTGAGAGGAAATGATTGATGCTGGCAGTTCATTACACAATATTTTCTTCCAGCAAAAAGGAAGTCCAGGCTTTTCTTTCTGCCTTCCCATTGATGAACAGTGACTGAAGCAGTGAAACGAGCAGTTTAAATGTCAAACTGCCTGCAGCGAATGCCTTGATCATCTCTCCCAAGGTGTAAACTGAAATTGTGCTTTCAAGTTTATCCCATGAAGAGATGGAGATTGTTTCCTCTGTGCAAAATAGATTAAAGTATTTCTAGATAGGGCTGCTATACTTGGCATTTGGCTGCTTTCTGTAATTTTGGCTTTTTTTTTTCTTTTTTTGCTATAAGCAGTGTACTGTCCTCAGCTAAGCCATAGGTAAGAGTGTCTCGAATAAAGCAGTAAGAGCCTTTATCCTGATATAGTCAGTTGTGGATGAAAAGATACTGTACTCAGGAGGAGTTTGGGCATTACCTGGAACTGCGCACATGATATGTGCAGAAGCACCAGCTCCCTCTCTTAACAGTATGTGCACTTTGAGTTGTAAGCCTGCATGAGTCCTTCTGCCACAGTGCAAAGTCCCAGTTTCTCATTGCAAGTGCCCAGTTCTGAAAACATTGCTTGTTACTGGAACTGGTGTGCCTGGGCTTCAAAAGACAGATTGTGAAATGTCCACTGTGGCAAACCTCCACCTTAACCTTAACTTGCTTGTTAAGAGGACTGTCTTCAAGTATTTGAGTTTTTAAGGACTGGTGAACACTTTGAGTATTCATGTGTCCGTCTTCCGTGAGGTCTGTGCCCTCTCTGCATGAGAAAGGTTTTTCTGAAGAAAGGCCTATTTTTCTGAAAAGTGCTAAGCTGCAATGCACCTCACTTGGTATTTGAGTTAGATGTAGAATTCACACATGTGAAGGTCCTCATCTGTTAAGTCCTTTTCCAAAGGCAGTTCTTGTTAAGCAAACTTATGGGTAGAAGTGCACTGTGAAGTGTAAGTGTTCGGAAGTGCTTGAGGATCGTTGATATTCACAGAAGCACCGTTAAAGACTCTGGGACAACTATATGGTTCAGCGCTATTTTAGTACTGTAACTTAACTGCGAAGTGTTTTATTGTGATTTTATAGAAAGTGAAAGAAAAGTACTATTAAAGACAGAAAACCAGTAAAGATTTATGGGGCAGATGCTGCAGAGTTAAAGAACTGAGTTAAACTATCATGCAAAGTAAAAAGCAAAATGAAAGTAGCTTTGGCCAAATTGAAGGAAATGATCAAGGTGAGGACAGGGCAAGTACAACTCACAGTAAAAAATGACAATCAGTTTTCAATGCCATGAATATTTTTGATGAATTGAGCTCTAATATGTATTTTTATTGAGTTTATAGATTGTAATGAATGTGTCTAAAGAATTTTATGCAAAGCTTCAGAGTTCAGCTGTTTTAAAGAGATTTTTTATATAGCAGTGATTATTTTATCTATATATTTAACAGAACTATAAAACCACTTTAAAAGTACCTGTAAAAATCTATGTTTGTGATATGCTTATTTATTAATTATGAATAATGCGTATAAATATTAAGCTATGCATCAGTTGCATCATCCATTTGGAAACTGGACATAGGAGAATATGTCTTAATGGACAGTAGACTAGAAAAATATGTGAATGCTCCAGTTAAGTTGTGTGATTCTTAATGCTGCATAGCAATATATCATTTTGTGATGTGATCTTTCAGAAGCTGCAAAATATACTGAGTGATTAAGCTACTTTTTTTTCCCTTAAGCTCACTTTCACAGACTGAACTTTTTACATGTTGATATTTGGTATCTAACACATTTAAATCCTCTATATCTTCTCATGACTCTCTATCTGGTTAGCTCAATGTGACTGTGGCTTCTTTATCCCATTCACATCCCTGTTCCTAAGTAGTGTCCCATTCAGCCTACTGCAGTGCAGTGGAGATGTTAGGCTTTTCTGCACTGATCCCCACAGGATCAGAACTTCAGGACGTGGACTGGACAAGTAGATGCTCTCATACTCAGCCATCTAGTGAGGTAGAAGCTGTGAGATAATAGTGCATTATGATTTATGCTAAATCAAGTACTTGGGGTCCCTTCTTGTAAGCTCAGGCTTGAATGTATCCAGAGATGTGCTCAGTTCCTTGACTTCTGTGGAAGTCAACGCGACCCAGCTGTGTGCTACGCACACACGACAGGATCTGGCCCTGAAGAGATGGAAATCAGCTTTAAACCACTTAGGCCTGAAAGTAGCTGGAGCCTATGTATTGCCACAGAGCTGGATCCCGACAATTACAACCTATACAAACAGTGCCACCGACTTTAGTTAATCCCTTTCCATGGATAGGATTTGCTTGTATAAATTCTGTAGGATCAAGCCGTTGTTCTTTCTAGCAAGTTAATACATGCTTCCATTTTTTATCAAGAGAGCAACAGAGAAAGGAATGAATGCTTGGAGTATAAGGGTAAGATTACTGGTTGGAATATGTCTGTGGAAGTTCCCAAATCTTTGTAGTTGAAAGCTCTTACCCTCAAAATAAGTTGCCCACTTCACTCTAATGAGCAGTGAGAGTGAATGGAGCCCCCCACCCGAGCTTTTGTAGCTCCATGTTGTGCCGTTATTGTGAAATATGCTACTGGTACATACCACTCATAATGCTAATTTAAAGCTGCTCAGCTTATAGTTTTACATGTTCTACTTCTACATAGAAAAAGGAACTGCACCAGAGCTTTCCTTTTACTTTTTTTCCCAAAACCAAAACCAAAAATGCTGAAACTACTTAGGCAATAGGATGGGATTTATGCACACATTCAAACAAGACATGGAACAGACATATTCTGAGGAGGATAGCTTCCTTCCTCTCTCCATCTCTTGTCAAACTCCATTAATTAAAAGAGATAGAACTGTCATTTAACCCTTTTTATTCTCAAGTGCCATGTCAGTTTGGGGATTATCATAACTGAACTTGTCGAGCACCCAAGTATTTCCTTCTTCCTTTCAATGTGTGACATGGAAGTGTCCTTCCACCTCAGTGGCATTTTTGATGACTCGTTTTCCAGGCAGCTGCTACTGCTAATAATGGCAAATGAGAACTGTGTCCCTTCCTCACCAGGAGGGGAACGTGTGAGGTTATGTGTCTGCAACATAAAATTGGCCCCTGGGTGATTAGTATACTTCTTTCTTCATGATAAGTTTACAAGAGGCAATAAAAATCATCAGCTTTAGGAGAATACTAAAGCAGAGCATTCCAGGAAGGGCTCAGTTGTGGCCATCCCTGCCGTGTTCAGGCCTCGGAGTATTTTACACCCACAGCAGCTTCACTGCTTCACTGGGCACCCCTGCAACCACCTGCTCTGTGGAACACGTTTGCTCTGTGCCCAACCTGCAGTTCTTACAAGAGGGTCCTCATCCATGGCTATTACTAGA
>JAVCKT010004870.1:1972-24509 GCA_032273925.1 Rhynchotus rufescens
TTCCTTCCTTCCTTCCTTCCTTCCTTCCTTCCTTCCTTCCTTCCGTCCTTCTCTTCTTTTAAGCTCTCTCAAATCTATATATGTCCAACTGGATCAAAATCTGTCTTTGTATTATCAATGAAATGTCCAGGTAATGTAATTCTGGCAATAATCAGGAATATAACTTGCTAAGATAGACGATTTCCAGAAGGAGAAAGATGTCGGTTGATGTAAATTGATGTTGATATAAATAGAATTTTAAAATAAATAAAATAAAATTTTAAAATAAATAAAAACTTTATTTATTTATGATGAATTTTTATTGTAGAACACTATGTTATTGCAATATGCTATAAACATGAGAGATATATACTTGTAAAATAATTGTGAGATGTCAGATTTTGATTCCAAAAGTAGAATGAGAGTTGCAATACACTCAGTTGTTATGAGACTGTCTCCTTGAGGATGATTCAGAAAGAATGAGCTTAAGTACATTTTGAATTACTAATTACCAGAAAGCATTGAAAAAAAGGAATGATTCACATGCATCTTTAATGAAGTTATTGGTTCTTAAAATTATGAGGCACTACTCAAAAACAAAAGTAGAAATCAAAACCATAGATTCTTTAAAAGCATTTACAAGGAACAAAAAAGCAAGTGCATATTATGTAAACACTGGAAAACCTGGCATACGGAATAATATAAAGAGAAAAGTGTTTGAAGCAATGAAGCAAAAAACACCAATATGTTCAAAAGACAAGTAGATAAGCACAAAACAAGCGAAGACAGAGCTATCTGGGGGATATGGGGCAACTGAGAAAAGCCAAGAGGGATACAAAATTTTTTTTTTCTTCACTATCTTTCTACTTTGCCAAATCCTTGTAAATGCAGTGAGTATTTTTTAGAAGTGAGTGTTTGGGGTTTTTTTTTATTGAGTAGCAATTCTGTGTTCTTCTACTGATTTTGTATAGTTTGCTTCACTTACTAGTTTGGTCAGTGTCCACCAGTACATTATCCTTGTGTTCTGATGAACTTCTATTCACATGGGTCTTTACTGGTGTAATGACTTTCTCTTATATTTAAATAGGTTTTTTGTCTTATTTTTGTACAATATACAGTACAATTTTTGTACAATATACTTGGTACACTGGTAGTTATGCCAGTAATAAACATATAAAAAAAATAGGCAATGATTTTTCTTCAAGTATCTGAATTAAATTTATGTAGCAGGAAACACATTAGATTTTGCCTGATGACTTCTGACAGATATAATATGTTCTGGGAGATTATATTAACAAACAAGATGAATTTGATTGTGTTTTCTTGATATGAGGATCCATGTAAAAAGGGATATGCACTATTTTCAACAAGAATGTGAAAAAGCTATCTCCAAGTAATGAAAGTTAAGAAGACAATTCTGTTTTAAATGTCTAAGTGATTCACATTCCGAAGAGCTCAGGATAAACACTAGCTCTCAGACAAAGTAATTTATGCAGGAAGTGGGCTGGAAAAATATCCTCATTGTTCTCTGGGATATTATACCAAATTATATTAATTTAATTAAGACCTAAAATTATGTTTATTAATTCATTTATTCTGCCAGTAACTAGAATTATTTAATAGCTTGTTCAGTTCATAGGCGGAAAGCAATGTGAGATTATGTACTGAATTCAGTGGGTGATCAAGAATCAATAAGACAAGCTGTTCATATTCTATTATCTGTACTTGTTTCTGGGTGCAGCTAGAGACAAGAATAAGTTAGATTCTGCTCTCTCCCTCAGGAATTTTCTCTAAGAAAGGGAAGAAGACTGAATACCTATTTTCAAATATTTTCCACAGTCTTCACACTATTGCTCTTCAAGCTATCCTCATAACTTATTCTTACTCCTTTTTGAGATATCTGCCCTTTGATATGATTTCTAAAGGGAGAATCATGACATATTTGACAGGATATTTTACAAGGTTAGAATAAATATTTATATTAATAAAGATAACAGAAACCTTTAAATATACAAAAAGACATCAGTCAAATGGTCAAAAGTCGACATATAGTCGACAAAGAGAACACTTAGAACAAAGAGAAGTATTTGTTTTGTAGATGGGAATATGGGGAATCATTGGAAGAGTCTAAGAGGATGAACTATGATGGTATCAAGCATATAAAACTAAAATTTAATTTGTATATAAAAGAAACATTATTACAAATCAGGGTCCTTTAAATCCAGTTATGATAGTCTTGTTAAATTATATTTTCAATTTTTAATGCAGAATTCAGCAACAAATCTAAAGATAATCATTCTTTTCCTGGTGGAGGACTTTTGACTAGTGGAATCTACATGCACATTATTTCACTTCTGTTTCCCCTATAGGTGTCCACAGAGTTTTCCTTTCTGAGAAAGAAATTTTCTTGGCTTAAATGTCTCCTCCCTGATGGAAAGGGTTATGCCTTTGTTTAGCAAGCTATAAGGACAAGCTATGGTGACTCCAATGGCTGCACTACCCTGTGCATTAGAAAAAAAACTCACAGCCAACAATTGTAAATACTTTATCCCTAACATATAGATAAATATCCTCTTTGCACATAAGTGCCAGCACATGATATGTAATCACTAAGGTAGCGACTATGTGTCTGGATTTTTTTTTTCCATTTCCAAAAAGGAAGGGGAAATATGAGTGTACAAATAATTGTCTATTCATATTTTTGAAAATAGTTTTAGATCCTAAAATATTGCTTGGTTAACAAAAAATGCATGCAAATAAATCCTTAGGATTTTATCATCTCACTACAGTATTTTATACCATATTTTTTTAAAATATGCCCTTGTAAATATGAGACTTGTAAAAGATTTTAAGGTCCTGACGTATTATACAATGTTCCCTCATTTTAGTTCAGTTTAGTTTTCTGCTTTTTCTTGCTTTTGCCTCATTTACTTGACCTTATCTCTCTAGGAGTAATGGTACTATCATAATTCAATTGGAATCGTTTGAAGTGAAAAACTGCTCATCATTAATCTTATAGTGACAGGCCTTATTGTAATTAAACTCCAAAGATATGCAACTTCTTATTAAGAGAGATTCTATTTCTCATCTCACAATTCAAATTTATCTGTTCTCATAATTCAAATATATGTTCTTTATCGCCATTTTGGGGTGCTACATTGTACCTTATTTTATCTGAATATTTTGAATGTGCTGACTTTTAATTTCACATTTACATCTCTGTTAAATTAATCATAAAAGAAAAACTGTTATATATAATAAACAAAAAAGTTAACTAATTGATTGTATTTGTGAACATTGAATTGCTACAGAGTTGTTCTTTTATTAATGAGATTTAAAATATTATTCTAATAACTGTCACACCAATTATATTTAGACTATCCATGACATGTTGATATATTATTGCTGATAAGAAGGTGTTTTTGTTTAGCAGTAATCTTCTAAAAGAAAAGTAAGAAAGAGATCAATAATTGGGGGACACAGATTTTTTACTCATTCTGCAGAACTTTGAGCAACAGAACTCCACACTTGTTAGATTTAACACCAAGAGATAAGTAAAAAACTACAATAGTCTTATTTCTAAAGTTATCAAAATATTTATAGCACTTCATTTTGAAATTACTTTGTTTATTTTAAAAGTCAGTTATGGGGGTATATCTTCATCCTTTTTTTTCCTGGAGTAGGTAAGTAACATGGAAAAAGGACTCCTCATGCTGATGTTTCTTCGATTTTCCTTGCTAGTTTCTTTCATCTTTGAAAAAATCACACAAAAAGAAAGGTCATCTACATAGACCATCAAGAAAGCTTGAAGTTTTCTTGAAAAGAAGCTGTTTATTATTTCTGATAAAGACAAAATATCCTATAATGTTTCACACATGGGTCACTCTTTGCCAAGGACCTGCCTCTGCCTGGTTAGAGACAGAGATGGAACTCTCACAGCAAAGATCATAAACAACTGATCTGTAGACATTGCTGTTCTTAATCCCAATTACTTCTCTACAATGCAACAACAGGGCCACATGGGTGAAGGAGGAGAAGCTCTGTGTGTTCATTTGCCAGCTAGAGGCAGACTAGCCACAAACCTGTCTACATTTCAAAGAATCTGAAGAGTACACAGGAGCTCACACTTGTTAGTACTTAGGAGCTCACCTTTCTAGGTGCTTTAGAAGGAAAGTCAGCAGCAACACACCACTTCTATAGACTGGAGAGTGGGGCAGCTGTTTGACTGAAATTTTTGTGTTGTCTCTTGCATGTTTCTGTCCAGGAGGTAGAAGCATTTTAAGTGTATATAAGAAGGCACAATAATACCGTCCACTTGAAGAGAAATGGGATAAGAGCTTTGTGAAATTCACACTGCAACAGGAAGATGGCTGTCATGACTTCATGTGGCTTTTAGCAAGAATTATTCAGTTATTCTGAATACCTCTCATCACTTTGATCTTAGCTGCTAAAACCTCCTAATAGAGACAGCTAAAATGACATTCAATATAAATATGACTTTAAGTCTGAGATGAGATTATTCTCTGAAAATAAAACATGAAAATAAAAACAAAAAAGTAGGGAAAAATATCTTATATAACCACTTTGTCTTGAATACGCTTACCATGAATACATAAAGATTGCAAATTAAAAAATGTTGGTTAATCAGCTTGAGGCAACAAGACAGAAGATTTTATACTTTCTTTCAACATTTAGAAGAGCTGACTACAATCAGCAGCTAACGGTGCCTGGGTCACTTCATTAGGAACTACATGTATTTTGTGGACTTCACATGCGTCCCAGAAAAAGGTGCATTTAGGATAAAATATTAACTTAAGCTTTGAGTTTATGAGGTTAGATCTAGAGGTCTAAATCCCTCTTATGTTTCAATTCAGACATCTAAGTCTTTTGTGAAAATGCATTTAAGGCACTCATTAAACAGTATGTGTTTTTCAGGATTAAATATTCAATAGGCATTCTCTACTTATTCTTATAAAGCTAAATTTACCCAGATTTACTAATCTCTACCATCAATGAATTAATGTCTTGTGAGGAGCATTTAGCAGAAGGAGGCTAATGAACTTTTTGATAGCTTAGTTTTATTCTCAAGGAGTTACTTCTGCTTAAGTCTGTGCACATATTTCAGTATTACAAAATCATAGAAACGCATTCTATAGGGCTGAAAGGGACCTCTGGAGATAATCTAGTCCAAAAACCTCTGCACAAGTAGGTGCAAACCTCTTCACAAGTAGGGTAGAAAGGATGTTGCAAAGGATAACATCAGGTGTGTTTTGAATATCTCCAGAGAACTCCACAACTTTTTTGGGCAACTTGTGCCAAAGCTCTGTCTACCTTATGTTTTCACTCAAATTCAAATGGAACTTTCTGTATTTCCCTTTGTACACATTGCTTCTTGTCCTACTTCTGACCACCACTGAAAAGACTCTGATCCCATCCTCTTGGCACCTTCTCTCAAGATATTTGTATACACTGATAATATCCCTCTCAGTCTTCTCTAGGCTAAACAGACACAGTGCTCTCAGCATTTCCTCATAAAGCAGTTATTCCAGTCCAAAATAATCAGCAAATAAAACAGAGGGAAAATCCTGGCTTCCACTTCAGATTACATCTTGAGAAGGATTTTCTCTTTCTCTTTTCGCTGGTATTTTTTTTTTCTGCAGATTCAGATATTAACATAAGTAATATGCAAGTGATAACTTAGGCATGCTAATATGCAGTAAATTGTAATTTGGATTCTCTTCTCAAAAGAATTCTTGCTGCTGATGGAAGCAGCATTTCACCCAGAGCTTCCCTTCCAGGAAAACAAAACATAATGGAGTTTAAATGAATTCTATTTATTAGCTTAAAAGGTATACCCTTATATTAACCTTTTTTCCCTCCTTCTTATCCCATCTTTCTATCTTCCAAGATAAATTCACTCCATTCCAATATTCATTTATTTGTTTTTTCTTTAATATTTGCCTACTTTTTCACAATTATCTTGTTTTAACAAGTAGATCATGGTTCTTCAACCTTTACATTGTAACTACAGTAGTGAGTATAAGTGAACAAAATAATATCAGAAAAAGTACATGTCAAAAATGTGTTATAGCTAGCTGCTGTTTCATGTTTCATTTTTCTTATATGCTGGTAGTCATGGTCATCCAACATTCTTTCCTGCAATGAGAGGTTGGGTATCTGCAAAAGTCTTTTGGCAGGACAAGAAAGGAACCAAAAAGTAGTGGTATAATATCAATTTGCATGTCCCCCAAGGTCTACTGTTTGACAGCTAGTACATTTGATATTCTTTTGCTTGTGCTTTGGTAGAAAGCCAGACTTCATGCCTTTACCAGGAAGTACAGATGCAAGCAAGTAATGTGCAGATCCTACTTTTTGAACCTTTGGCCTAAAGAAAATTGGCATCAGGGATTCAACATTTCAGAATAAGAATATTAGGGAAGGTTTTCGTGGTGTTTAGATTATGTTGTACAAGAAAACAAATGTCTTCAAATACAGGCTGTATTGTGAGATCCTATTTACAAATTAAATGTTATATGCTTCTTTCTTTCTCTCTCATTTGTACATTTTCTAAGACAGCCACTGTGCCTGTTGTTTCTTTCAGTGCTGCCACAAGCTGCAGTTTGCCAACACCCTGCAGCTACCCATTCAATTGATAGTATAATAGCAGTGGGCCATTTCCTGCCACCCTTGGTATTATAGAAAAAGGCAAAGTCAAACACTCTTTTTCTAACATTTGAGTCAGAAGCATGAAGAGATCATCATATTGAAATAACAAGAGCTACTGAAAAGTGAAATCCCTGCAGAGACGGATTTATGTGACTCTACAGAAAATCAAAGTAAACTTTTAAAAAGCAAACAGTTTATTTCAAAAGGTATTTCAGTTCCACTCACTGAATAAACACTATGTGTTTTGATTGGAGACAACCACTTATCCCACTAGTTTTAATGTCCTCTTGATCTGAATAATGACTTCTCCATGTTCTGTGTTTTGGGTCTATTAAGCAGCCACAGGTGTGCAGACCTCATTTCTGACAAAGTAGCATATTGCTGCCATAATATTCTTGTCCTGCCCAGTTGCTTATATCTGTTCCTAGTCTCTGTCCACCATAGACTACCCTATGCTAGAAGAAGCTCTGTGTCCTTTATTAGAAATTTCAGACTCCATAAGGCAATAAATCCATGAAATATAGATTTAGTAAAGACCTTTCTTATTATTACATTTACCCAATACAAGTGAGTTACAATAGATAACAATAGAAAAACATGCCAGGCAGCCCTTCTGAAATTTGCTTGACTGACAAGTTGCTGAAAGAATGTTCTCCTTACAGAAACATTTCTTTCAGATTTGTTTGCTTATGTACTACAAGAAAAGGAGAGGATCCATCAACTCAATCCATCAACAAGTAAAGAAATGGATGACTGAAATTTCACTGTCACTAGAATACCCATGGCAGCCCACTGATCATTCAGTATTGTTAAGTGCCTTAGTTTTTCAGGTGAGGTAGATAGATGCATCCTAAATTGCAGAGTGCATTGTGAGCCTATAAATAATTACCAATGCAAACAAATACTCTCTCCAGAGAATGCAGATTTCCCTATGCCCATGTGTGCACCAAACTGGGATTCGCACCATGTTGAAATAAGCACATTTTTGATTTAGAGTGAAACTAACTTAATTTAGCTGCTAGTTAGCAATTTTATGAGTGAACTAACTTGCTGCCATGTATGTAGAAAGCAAGAAGGAGATATAACATGACATACATTTGGAGCTGTGTTCTTTACCAGAAGCACAGGCACAACTAATACCATCAAGGTCCACTGAACCCTTGCATTTAAATGAATACTGTAATCTGTAGTTAAACATATAATCCTACTACGTGTTCACAGAAATAAAATTCTATTCCTCTCTCCTCTCCTCTCCCTCTCCCCCTCTCTCTCGCTCTCCCTCTGCTTTTCCTTTTTTGTGTCTGTATGCTTTACATTAGAATAGGATAAGAAATGAATCTTGCTTGGTAAAAATGTATATATTGAATATAGTTCTGGTATTTACATATACACAAAATATATACACCACACGTATACTACATATATAAACACTATATATGTATCTACCGCAATGAACAGATTAACTGAGAAAGAACGCAAATACAGGGCATACATAAAATGGAAATTGTTTAACCAAGTGCTTTAAACGTGACAACTGTAAAGTGAATAAATAGAACACTTCAACGTCTATGTTTGTTTGTATGTTTGTTTGTTTTATGGTAGTTAAAAAGCAGGATTGCATCTAGAGAGTACTAGTGGTTGCAAAAGACATTTCAATCTAATTAGCCAAGCAATGGTTTTGATGGTGGTGGGCTTATTCTTTTTCTTTACCTTCATACCCAGGTCAATAGAATTACTAATCTAAATCCTACTACTGTGCCTATCTGAATAACTTACACAAAATATTGGAGTGTGTGAGCCAGATCTAAATACCATTCTTGATAATTCAGGGCAAATTATACACATCAAATGTCAAACTCAGCCAAAATAAACTTCAGAGTGAATTTTGATGACTAAATGAAATGGGATTTGGTTTTAGTGTGGAAATCAGTATAGTTCTTTGGATATCTGCCTGATGACCATGGAACAAAGAGCAGGAGAGGACCTCTAATTTCTCAAGAGGATGGTCTAACCAGCTCGTCTGAACTTACCTAATATACCCAGTCAATTAGACAACATAGGTGAAAAAATGTTAATGTATCGACTGCTGTTGTGTTCCATATGTTTCATACCCTGAGAACTGAAAGGCTTCTACAAATACCCGGAAGCAAATGGTGGTGATCAGAGAACTTCGTTTAAAGTGTGGAATCTGTAGACTGAAGACATCTTTTGGGTCATGCAGCAATTAAGCACTCATTTTGAAATTCTAGATTTTTAATTTAAATACCCAAGGTATAAATTGGATGGGTCTTAGATGCCTAAGTCTTTTAGTGGCTATAGTATCAAATGAACTAAAAAAATCCTAGAGCTCATATTGCTAGTCTGGCAAGAGCACTCTAGGTATGTGCAAAATCTTAAGTAAATTTCTTGGTCTTTATTGTGCTTTTCTCTTTGATCACACAAGTATATCTAGCCCATTAAGCGCGACTTTTGTTATTGCTTAAAAAGATATTGATGTTTATGGGAAGCATCTGACACATCTAGGAAGTCACTGCATCCGCAGCAACAGCGTTGGAGGGACCTGACCCTGGAGGGTCTCTCGAGCGATGCTTAGACCTCGCTTGGGAGCAATCGGGATGGAGTAGCCCATGGGAAGGAATCAGTGAGCTACTTCTTCAGCCAGGCTTTTGGACATCTGGGAATTCAGGAAAAATGACCATTTTATTTTTATTTTTTTCTTAGCCAGACAGAACTTTGCTAGCTTTGAGCTAGTTGAGTGGATCACAGGTATACTTCCTGTAAAGCCAGCTGACTTTAAATGTCTGAAGTGTTAATACCATTAGCTTTGAAAGTGAACTTCTGTGTTGGTTGAATATACTCTAAGAATTCTCATGTTGCCATTTTGGAAGATCATATATTACTTCTGTTACATAACAAATTATATAATTTTTCAAATTCACTAATTTAAATTTGATTTTTTTTCTAACAACAACAACAACCAGATACTGTGGGTTAGATAATTCTGATAAAATACATTTGTAGCTGCAAATGACAGAGTAAGAGCATTTGTCAGTATAGCTAGATAGTAATATACATTGATTGATCAACACTATGGTGTAAGTGATAGTCCTGAGCATGGGAGAAAAAGGATTAAGCAAAATACAAGTGGTATGTATCCATCAACCTTATCACTCAGGAGAAAAAATAACAGTGTCATTAGCTGAGTTTCCAAAATAGCCCAGTTTCCTGCTTGAAAGTCAATCCTTCAGAAACAGGTTAAGCCTTCATTTTGTTATGACATGTTGGTAAAGTCACAAGGGTGCCTTTGGTCTTTTTCTATCAACATTAATGTGCTAAGTGAAAATCATTGTTCAAATGGAAAATACGTGGTTGGCTCGTAATACATTAAAATTATCAATGTTCCTTCTAGTCAAACAGCAGTCATATGACAGAAAGATTTGTTTATTAAAAAGAGTGAGGAAAAGAATCTGGTAATACTTTGTTTTCATTTCTTCCTTCTGCTTTTAATCATTTCATTTGACCTGAATTAACATATAAATTCTCATAATTGTTTTAATTGTTTATCCTTTGCATTCTTTAGAATAAGCTATGCAATTAATAGTAGTCTATGCATTTGACTATTAAATCTGCCAAACAACATCAAAAATGCATGCACATTTAGTAAGCCTGTTTGTGCTCTACTCAGTTATCCGCTTCTGCCTTAGCTGGTAACTTCCAGACATTCACAGTAGCTGTGTTTGGACACATTTACTATGTGCTCATGACAAAACCAAAGAGCCATAGATGTTTTAAAGCTTTGAGTTGATCCCTGTAAAGAGGAGGCTGCTCTTGAAGGTTTGCACTGACTAGAGGTCAAATTTGAGAATTACATAATTCTTCACCACAATCTCATTTGTTATGGCCCAGAGACTAATCTGTTTACATTTGGATTCAGACTCGAGTTTCTTTCAAGTTAATTTAGTGTTCTTGAAAGGGACCAGCTCCACAGTGTCAAGAACAAATATTTAGCCACGGAGAAATGACAGCTCAGGTAGAAGCAGCAAAAATGCTTCAACTTTTCCTACTGAAGCACTCATTTCCCATAGTGAGAGGCATCCTGATGAGATTAAATGGGTAGGTCTGCCCCTACAGGCATTTTAACCTTGAAACGTCTGCCCAGGCTTAAGGGAAGGTGCCTGCCCAGACTGGCTGTGATGGCCATACCCTGATGTGGAAATTTGCAGTATGAAGTAAAACCCAAGAATTCATTTAACAGAGGACACCAAATAACCATTGCATGGTAAATAACTCTCACTTGTCAATAGTATGATGTCAGAGTCAACCTACAATTGGGTTCTGTATCCACGATCTTCTAGTTCTCAAGTAGAAGGTAAAGCTTTCTTTATTTACCTAACCAGTTAAATTACTGAATTAGATAGACCACACATTTTTCAAAAATATTGAGTCTATGCCTTATGTGAATTTTTACTTCCTATAATTCCCTCTTACAGAGGCACAAAAACTCAAATTTAAGCAACAAAACACTCAGGAAAAGGTTAGCCTGGAAGTGGACATCTGACATACTCCAGTTCCTCGTGAGGACAACTGAAATCCACTGACTTTGCAAAATGAACTTCACACATTTATAGTGATGCATGATGCTGACATGCAAAAGCTTTGAGGCTGGAATTCAACTACTAAGAAAATAAGTGAATCAAAAGTGAACCAAAAGAGCACATTTTGTCATGTTTATCTTTAACTATAAGTGAGCAGAAATGGGGTGCTGGCTGATTATTATTTAAATACAAACTCCCTCTATAATGGGATGGCTCATGGAATTCTTGTTCATATAGTGTAAGCAAAATAGGAAGATTATATTACTTCTGTATCTGTCGAAGATGAAACTACTGCCAAAGCAGTGTGAATCGCAATCAAAGACCAATTCTGCTCAATTGAAGGAGATCCAAATCACAACCATTCAGAAAGTATGTCTGACACGGAAAGACACAAGCAGGTCTCTCAACCAAAATAACAAATAACAAGACAGATGATTTGACCACAGGCATTTGTGTTGAGTCTACAAGATAGATTTTTAAAAGGGTTCCTTAGAATTGGAGATGGAGATAATAATAACTTCCTGGAACAAGAAGCTGAAGCCACACACATTGAGACTAGATAAAAAAGTGCAAGTTCTTTATTGGTGAGGATACCTTATCATTGAAAACAATTTTCCGAATGTTGTGAGAATTCTCCACCAATGAGAATTTGTAAGTCAAGAGTAAATGCCCTTTTATTTCCTAAAACACATTCATTCCAGTCCAAACATTCAAAGAAATACCACATCTTTGCTGAGAAAGAAGCTGGCCTTTATGATCACTGTGGTTCAGAGAACATGATGCAGTAAAAAATGGAGTTTAAGGTTCAATTTATGGGCATAAGTAGGAACTTCCACAGAGTCATAAGACAACCACTTCATGGGAAATGAGTGATTTCTAAAGTACCCCATTCCAAAATGGAATATTTAAAGAAAAAAAATACCTGAGAAATACTGTTTCAAACCAATCACAGCCTTTTGGTTTATTCAAATACAAACTTGCCCTAAAAGAATTAAATTATTTAAATTAATACTATACAAGCAAAAAAGTAAAAATTGAAACAGATATAGTCGGTTTTTTTTCTAAATTAAATACCACAGAAGCATCCATTACAAAACATTACAATGATTTGTAAAAGTGTTCTTAAAATGGTCAATTTTAGCTGGCTCTTGTTTCAAAAAATACAGTATGTGCCCTCGGTGCTTACTGCCGCTTTTTTGTTACAAAATTCCAGTTGAGAGCTACCCAAATTATGATGCTACAGAAAGCTCATGCTTAGACTCTAGACACAATTTTGACTCAGACATAAAACAACAGAGATGATATTTTATATGCAGCATCCTTAATGCTCAACTGTTTCTTTAAACAAGATTTATTTTTAATTAGTGTTCTGATTTTTTTGTTATTTTGCTCTGTTAAGAAGCAGTTTAAAAGTTGAAAAAAGGCTTTTATGTCTCCTCCTGAGATTTATCTTTACATGTCTCTAAGGTCTATATTTCTTTTGTTCACACCATAAACCTAGGTTCCAAGCCAGATATTTGTAATAAGTCTATAAAGAAAACAGAAGGAGGTGTGGTAAGTTTATCAGCTTGAACCACACATTTAAGTTTCTGGTGTGCATAAAAATTCCAGACTTAAGTCTCTTGACTCTCCCTTCAAAAACATTTCCTGCATGGTTTAAAAAAAAAAAAAAAAAAGAGAAATGAGGAGAAAAAAAAGAGAGAGAGAGAGAGAGAGATTTTGCATGGGAAAGGAACAAAATACAGTTCATTTTTTTTAAGGTGCAACAACACAGCTTGTCAGATCCTCAATAACTTTTATTCAGTCCAGCTTCATTGAAGTTCTGTGTGGGCCAGACTAGCTGCAGGTCTATCAGCTACATCTTATAACACAACATTCTTCTACTCTATTCTCTCTGTATTTCTTACTGAGGTTTAGGCTTGTTTTTCATTTCCACCAAGATTCTTATTTCATTTCTCAAGAAGCTTACAGGAGTTTCAGTACAGATTAGACTTGAGCTCCTGTAACATTAGGCGTAATGAGCCTGACCCTGCTGTACCAGGGCTCAGCACTCAGGATGAACAGTGGTAGGACAGCTTTGTCTCAGTGACATGAACAAGAATCCAAAGCCTCAGGATGGAAAAATTACTGCTCCACATAAATCCCTCTGTTTTTCCTCTATCTATATATCTATATCTATAACCATTTAGAACTAGTCAGAGAAAGACATGAAGAAATGAGAGAGAACAACAAAAAGTTAATTTCTTCCCAAATTCTAGTTTTTCATCAGGTTGGCTTCCAATAACCACATGTAGGCAAAGAAAAGAACTCTCAAGAAAAAAACTGCCCATTGATACAGTAGTTGTAGGTGTGACAAACAGAAGCAGCCTCTCCAACAGAGACATCTTTCCAACACTGGTGGAGTATGACAATTCTTCATCACACTGCTCGGGATAGCCAGCCTTCTGACTGCCGTGCTAATAAAGACTAGTAAGGTCCTGGGCTTAACTCTGTTCCTATTCAGCAAAGCCACTTAAGCATGGGTTTAATCCTTTGCCCAACATGGACAAGTACCTGAAGGGAGAGCTAAGTCAGCTGCGAGATAACTGAAGCTGAAGGATCAGGGAAAGTCACTCTCCCGTTTGGAGCTGCCGCGTTCCACGCGCTCTCCCATTGCTCATGCAGCTCCCAGGGCCGGTTCGCCAGTCACGTACCCATGGCAGGTGAAGCTGCTCACTTCTGCCTGCTTCTCTGTCAGGGAGAGCATGAAGCAAGGCTGCTTATCCTCTAAACTGGTCTAAATGTCTAGGAACACACTGGAGGTCTTTATCACAAACTGTCTTGTGCCCTATTTACCCTAAACATTGGCTTGGATGAGCCAATCTCTGCCATTTATGCTAGGCTGAAAAGCATGGTGGCATAGAATGACAAAAGACAGGACACTTTAGATGCTGTTTAGATGCTAAAGGTGCAAATCTGTCCTTCATTCACCTGCTTTGTCCCCTTTGCTTCTGTATGGCCTAGGCTGCCTACAATGCCTAGGTGCAAAGCAAAGATGCTGTAGCAGAGACAGGGCATCAACACACGCAAGCAACACTCACACTAACAGTGTCAGTCCTCTTGTTACACTCCTTCCAAGAGTTTTGAATCTTGTCATTTTGACTTCACTATTCCTGGCAGCATTATAACAGCCAAAGAAAACTGGAATTGTGGAGAGCACAGCCTGTATCTCCTCCTGGACAACAGTGCCAACCCTGAATGACGCTAAGCTTTGTTGTGAGTCCAGACAGTACAGATATTTATTAAATGCTGTCTTGAGCACTCTGACTGCTGAATGGCACACAATGAGTTTGGCAAGTAAAACGTGACGTTAGCCAAAGCCGCTTTCAAAATCTGAACACAAAGGCGCAGATTATTTATTGATAGAGACCCCACACACCTCAGTCATATCTACTGTTTTATAATGGTTTATTTTTCTAGCCTGTAGTTCAGAGAGCCGTGGAGTAGTTTACATTAGTGCAAATCTTTAGGTAAGGCACTACAAGTACTGAACTTGCATATGACCTTTTATTTGTTTTTACCTCTTCAGATTTCTTTACTATTTTACCCAACCATACATAAAAATGAAATGGATACTGACTTTCTTACCTCACTATATAGCAAAGATCTCTTCTGGCCTCTCACATGTGTATCAAATCAAGCAGAATATTTTCCTTAGAAAAAGCTACAGCATCTTTTTAAAAGTACATCCAAAACATGAGCTTGGGCGAAACCACTTAATGTTGGGATGTCCCAACTTCCTCATCTCATGTGGTTCTAGTCCTTCTCAGTATTACTGAGAATTAAATGCCAAATTCTCTTCTTCCTCCTGATTCCCTGAGCTTTATAAAGGGTTTCTGCAAAGTGGGATGTGGTTAAAGACTTAAAAATCATTTAACTTGAGGTATTTAGGAGGATAGATGTAAATATTTGCTAAGGATAGTAATGCAAAGGCCCTTGGTAAAAAGTCACTTACCACACCCAAACAGCAAAAATACCATGAAAGAGGAACACAGCTGTGCAAAATATCTGACTCTACTCATTTGGCTGCTATTGTTTTCCATCGGTTGAAAATTTGCCTCTTAATTTGGTACTCACAAGTCAAGAGCTAGTCCTGTGCCATTATGCATATGCCAGATCTGGTAAGTAAGAAAAGCTGAGCTCTGCTACCGAAAACTTACCATAGAAAATTTTATCACCAATTTGTCACATCGTAACATGTTTGTGGTATGCAGTATTTTTCAGACGTAGTTTCTGTCATGGTTGTAGTCCATATTTATCCCAGGTCTACAGGGCTTTATTGGAGTCTTAAGCCTCTAATAAATATTTATTGACAAAATTACTAATATAACAATTTCCCAATAAATATTTATTACAGATTTTCTGACAGGAAGCATATTGGCAAAAATCTCTTCAAATGTGTTATAACCAAAAATCAATTAGAAAAGCAAGCCAAGATAACAAACAATGAAACAGTTAGCCAAAATGAGTATAAAAAAATATTAAGCAAATGCCAACAAGGAAAACTGTATGCAGGACAGTCAAGATTAACCGAATAAAACAAGCCGTAAAGAGATGAAATTATTTGATTCTGAAGTGAAGCTGACTCTTTTTCCACTCCTGATTTTATTCACAGATAAATTGGGATTTTTAACTGAAAATCACTGATAAAATTAGTTTCCTTTGAATATAATCACATTCTTTTAGAGACAGACACCTTAATCTGGAAACAAAGCAAAGAGCTTCTCTATATTGGCCAGCCATCTCTAGTTTGCAAAATTTTCAACCTATATTGTCCAGCTGAAGGCTTGAGCTCAGACATAATTAGGATCAATTTTGGATAAGGTAACTTAGCCTTTTAAAGTACAAACAATATATTACGAGTGCAAATCTTATGAACTATCTATGTTGTCACATTTATGCTCTGTATAATGATGTATGAATAGTTATGTGAATCAGAACTAAGATGATAAAGCATCTTTCAGATACTGCACTGTTAATTAGCATAAGTTCATTTGCCAGAATATTTATACAGTAAGGATAAATGAAAAAAATAATATTCATAAACATCTTTCAGCTCCCCCGTGACACATTTAAGTATAGTAACATGAATGATTTTCTACAGCTGTTTTTACAGCTGTTAACTGTACCTAGAAGCTGAAAACATGAACTTCTTAGTACTCACTGATGTTGGACAGTAAGGGTTCATTCAGTCTCTGTACAGTCTTTCCCACAGCAGGAACACCTGTGAGTATGAGCACAAACATGAATGAAGCACATGTCTTGACGTTATGGCACAACACTGACAGAAAAAAATGCACATCTGCATTCCAGAACTGGGATATAGCCTGGCATTTTCAAACCCAGTGCTTAGCCTTATTGAAGCAAGCATTTTTCATCTTTGGACTACAGTTCATTTAGCCTCCCATGCCAAAGCATACCCAGTACCCACTCTTAATGTTGCACATTGGAGAAGACTGGTTCTCCTATTCAGTAATAGCATTTCCATAGCCTTAGATAAATGTGGATCATGCAACTCAAGTGTATAGGACTTCACGTGTAGACTGAGTATCTAAGTTAATTCAGATGAATTCACTATTCTATGTATTTAGAATATGGCAATACAAAGTAAGTCACTGCTTGTTGCCAAATGAGTCCATCTGAGATGTAGTGTCATTGATGGTCACATCTTGAACCTGCTTCTATCTAGAGACACTATAGCATTGGGACTTTTTTCTCCTCATCTTTCCTCATGGGAGATGAGAGCTCAGAAGTTAAAACACTTTAATTAAATTTTATACATAAGATAGAGATAATTTACAGTAAAAATGATTCTACAACATACACATAAAAAAACTAATAGTTTTCAGTGCTGGGGGCAATGAATGACTCTGTAGCTGTGAGTAGTGCAGGAACTTGGAAAAGCACAGGAAATTTGTGAACTCAAAACTCTGAGATACTGAGATGCACAAACATTTTAGTAATATCAGTCCTGCATTTAATGAGCAGCATAAAAGCAGCTGCCATAACTGTGCTCTCCATAACATCTAAGGACTGTGTGCATTTTCCTTGGGATAGTCCAGCAGAGCTTCTGGAGGCTACCAAGTGCTGTCCCCAGTGCTTAGTCACTTTGCAGCCTGCATGCTCTGGAAGGCAGCTACACAGCACACTGTGTTTTCAGGCTAGTTCTCCAAATGAAAAGTGACCTTAGAACTGAAAGGAGACATGCAGTGGTCCTCAAGATGTGGTGCAGATAGAGTCTTTTTCTTCACATTGTATTAGATATGTTTTATTCTTCTAGGACAATTTCCATAGCTGCTGGAGAACACCTGCCATGTCCCAAATTCCCGTCCTTTTCCCAGATGACTCTTAGGAAAGAATCACCAGCACTGCAACACTGTGGGAAAGGCCCACTAACCACAGAATCACAGAGCAGGTGAGGTTGGCAGGGACCTGGAGAGGTCCCCTGGTTCAAACGCCAGCTCAAGCAGGGTCATCTGGAGCAGGTGGCTGCCTAGCCAGGCACGTTTGGAGAAGGAGACTTCACAGCCTCTCTGGACAACCTGTTTCAGTGCTCAGTCACTCTCATAGTACCAAGTTTTTTCTTATATTAAGGTGGAACTTTCTGCATCCAGTTTCCATCCAAATCCTCTATTTCCATGGAGAGCATAAAGTACCTTACAGAAGGTCTTTGTTTCCTTGAGGAATTCTTGACTCTTCTCAATTCTGAGTTATAAATGTTGATATTACCTTTCTCCTTGCTAGCCAAGTGTACTTAAAGCTTTCCTTCTGCAACTGACAGCCCTGTTAAAACTAACTGTTCTCTACTGTTTCTATCAACATTGGTCTTTCTCTTCTGGCAGGCAGCAAGCGTCCGTGAACTCTCAACTCTCTTTTTAGAAGCTGAAAGTTTCAACAGGAATTTCCGGGGAAATAAAACCCTTTACTTTCTAATTCATGTCTGAATGCCATCTGTCTATTCCAGGAAAATCACTATCATTTTGCAAGCAAATACATTCTGGCATATTTCTAAAATAACATGAAATATGATACAAAATACAGAGACAGGTGATAATTATTAGCTTTAGGGATCTTCTTCTCCCATATATATATGCTGTATGTTTATATATGCATATAAAATACAAATCATAAAGCTAAAGATTCAGGTTCTTAAGAGCAAAAAACTTGCCCAGACTTGGCCTTCACAGTATGTGGCTAGTCCAGGATCAATACTGTATCATACATCCTCAAACCAATAATAAAGCTGGTTTTATTCCCTGATTGACACTCCAAACTCCAAGTTTACCATGTCAGCAAGATATTTACTAGCCATGATCAGTGAATCTATTGCAAACTTGGGAAATAACATAACTGAATAGCAAGTCAGTCACATACATTAGCCCAAGGAGTTGTAGAAGTCACCTCTCAAAGTCGTTGGATTCATGTGTGTGAATTATGCATTAACAGCTATGTAAATATAATGCTACAGCTCTTTCAAAGTTCAAGGGTGATTAATTTATAGAGCCCTGCTGAATCTATCACGTCGTCCATGCTGTGGAAGTGGCAGATTTTGCATCTGCCCACAATGCTGTTTATGCAGGAGTCGAGCATTAATCTGGCTCTTTGGCACTGTGTGACGTACACACTGCTTCCTGGCCTTCCCGGGGCACGACAGCAGTCGTGCGCAGGCGTTCTCATCTTATCAGGGAGTAATTCCTGCTTTTTACCAGCTATTGGAAACATTCGCATTTTCTGATTTGAAAGCCATGGACATGCAGCGATTCTTGAATTGTGGGAAGTGCATTTCAGTGCAAGTTTGTCACTTTTCTGGCCTTTCTTTGTTGTGCTTTGGATTTTACATTTTCTTAGCCCAGGCTTCTCATTATAATTTCCCAACACTTAAACCCAGTAGAGAAGAGGCTAGTATTTTTAACCTGCAAAATCTAACAACGAGTTGGGTTTTAGATTCATTTTCTCACAAAACACAGAGTCTGTTACTTTACTCCACTATGTTAATTAGCTGAATCAAGTTGTGTTTCACTAGCTAGCATACGCAGACCTGATGGTTCTGGCCAATTTAATTAACACATATTATCATGTCCCGTATCTGAATATCTAGATTCTGGGGTCCCCACATTGCTCTAGCTGTATTGTCTTCAAACATAGTCCTGAAAGAGAGTGCTCTCTATTTGCAACTTCAAGGTTGCCCTTGTCCTAAATTCAAATAGAATCATGTCTTACAAAGATTTTCAAGAAATCCACCTGTAGCTGTTTCACTAGCAAAGCTTGTCAGGTTTCATTGTCAAATTTAACTTAATTAAAAAAAAAAACCTGAATACACCAAAGAACAAAAAGTATCAATCATTTAACTATTCTCCCTTAAAAAATAATAATTAAAAAAGACACATCAACAGCAGTTTTTTCTCTAATAGGCAAGAAACATGAAACATTCCCATGTGATTTTCTTTTATGTCCTCGATCTTTGGGGAAAAAAAAGATTTTTCCTACTCAGTGAAAGCTTCTTTGGATGACATTCTCAAAATTAACTCTAGGTTCAGCAGTATAAATAATTTATGCACATTTTTTATTCTGAATCCTTGCAAAATTTTCATTGGGAAGATCTTTATATAACTAATTCCAGTTGAGTTTGGGTTGGAGATCCACCTCAGCTTTAGCCTGCTAAAAGTTGAATTCCCAGTATCAGTGAGATATATATATTAATCCCCAGTATATAAAGACAACTCCAGTGGGAAATTCAGCCTTCCAGCTGAGATGTATCTTCATTTAGGAGGAACAAATCTAAGCGGACCGAGGAGCCAGTCAACTAATTTAGGCTAAATCCGTATTTTTAAAGTGGGTAAACTTAGGTAAATTGAATCCCTCTTATTATGCCAAAAACAGTGTCATGAAGTTGGTAACAAATATTTAACATGAAAAGCTAATCTGTGGTTACATTATAGCTGCCAAAAGCTTATAAATACTACGTGCATATAAATATTCAGAGCATCTAAAGCTTGAAATGCCTGTGAGCTGCCAGCTTTCACAGAGCTGCTGGTGGGGTTATGGCTAACGATACCCAGAAGGCAGCCCCGACACAGGGGAGTGATGTTAGGAACCACAGAGTGTTGGTGCCACCTAGAGGGACCTAGTACTTCCCTACTTCCAGACGCCATGGGAGTCTCCCTATGCAAAAATGGCTGAGAGGACTTTCGGGTGTTTATACATTGAAAGGTAAGGAAAAAGTACGGAAAAATGTACGGAAATCCTGCATGCTCCTGCCATAAAGTATGTCAGATATACACTGCTAAAGAAACGAAAACATGGAGAAAAATGGGTATTATAGCTGTACAAGAACACACACAGCTATAAAAGTTAACACATTACAAGTTACACTGAAAAACTACCACTGTCCTCAACAAAGCTCATAGACTCATATTTAAGACAAGCAACTGCAAATTCCTCTCCTTCAAACCATTTCCACCCTCACAGCTGTATTCCTTCGCTCCTTCCTCCCATTATCTAGCATCTGAGGAAGTAGCCAGCAAAGTGGCTCTATTTGAGGTCAGATCCTGGCTCCCTGTATTGCTCTTGCACTGTAACAGCAGGAGCCCGCTGGCCGGGAATGCCTTGGACCTCCAGGAAGCATCAAACGTCTGGTCAAGACACCTTCCAGACTGCAACTCCGCAGGCTTCTGCTGATCACGAGCTTTGCTGAATGGTCCTTTGAACACCAGTGTAAGTCAACGTAGCTTAAAACTGCTCACTGAGAAAGAACTACACAAGCAAAGGAATGACTAGTGCCTGTTGATAAATGTCTGTCTTCCCTCTGCCACTAAGCTTACCACCTGCATCCTATGAGTCACCATGGTAACTCCATCGTCAGTGGTAATTCACTGTGATGCTGAGGTCTTCAGGATATTTGGCTTATGGCTGGACTCTCCCTCTAGACACATAATTTTGGAGCATGTGTTCAGCAAAATGTTGTTGAATGCGAGGCCCTTCTCACCCACCCTTTGCTGTTGCAGAGTGACAGCTCCTGCTGTGTGCTGCTGTGTGGGCACCGGTTTCATGCTATAGCTCTTATTTGCCACCAGAGAGCCCTATGTGGCATTGGGGCTGGGTCTAGCAAATAACAGACATGTGGAGGAACGTGCTCTGCCTGCTTCGGGTGTACTTTATCCTCAGGCGGACACTAACTCTTCTCCCTTCCCACACGTTCATCCTAGCAGAGTGGCGCCTTGGCTCACACCTATTAAATCTCTCCCTGTTCATCCTAGTTGCTAGCACAGTAATGCAAAGGCTAGTTAGTGCCTAAATACGGATGTAGCGCCGGTGTCTGCTCCCATGTCTGCTCCCATGAGCTCCAAAGCCCCAGCCATGTGTCCTTATGCCTTTAACAGTCTCATGCAGCACCAAAACAGCCACAATCCTTACCCTTCAAAGTATAAACACCCCGAAGTCCTCTCAGTTAGCCATTTTTGCATAGGGAGACTCCCATGGAGTCTGCCATCACTGGCTACATGCAGCAGGTGCTTGGTGCTGGCCATGATCCCAGGGAAGTGGCAATTGGCATGCAGCTCCCCTCTCTGAAGCGCTTCCTGGGCTCGTTCTCCCTTCCCAGCACCCCCAGAGCTGCAGGATTATTGGAACATTGCTGTTCCTCCCTCCTGCTCTGAAAATGTGGCACATTGCCCTTGCACATTTCTTGCGATGCATTATGTAGACATAACTACCAAGATGCTCAAGTGTTTTATCAGAAAATGAGAGCTCCAGGGTTTCTTCTGGCAAAATGGTGTTACTGACGTCACGAGGGCTTCACCTTTGTATGTGCTGTTTTGTAGGACTGGATGGATTAACACGGTTATAAAAGCAGTCTTGGAATCATTTAGCTGGAGTTTATGCCTCAATTTAGCAAAGTACATTTGTAACATATTAAACCTTTCTTTCTATCAGGCTTGATCTAAACACGTATAAAACAAAACAAATTTAAAAAAAAATAAATAAAATAAAATAAAGGGACTGGTACACCTGAATGTGCACATGCCACCAGGCTGGGAAGCAGTTAAGTTGCTTATAAAGACATAACAAATCCCATAGGGAAGAGGAGTCACTGTTATCTTTAAAAATACCTTTACAGATAGCGCTGTAAGTGCACCCACATCTTACTGTGAAACTACAACAACATCGGTATAAGCTCCACTCAAAGTCAAAAATCTACATGCATTTCAGGCTTGAATTTTACCGAGCCAGCACACATAACTGAACATAGTTGACATTGC
>JAVCKT010004872.1:0-10741 GCA_032273925.1 Rhynchotus rufescens
ATCAAAATTACTTCTTAGGACAACATTTGTAAACAAGGAATAAACTTGAACAACAGATTTATCTAGGGATAACCCTTCGGTTGGCCCATAGGGACTCAGGGAGGTTCAGAATAGCAGACTGCTTCCCAGTACAGCTGAGATCACCTCCAAACTCTTCTCCTGATTCTAACTCAATCCCACTGTCAGCCCTCAATCTCCCCTATTACCATGCATCTTCTGCCATGGGCAGATTCAGGGTATGGAGAGGGAGACATAGGAGAAAGGACCCATGAGGATCACTGAAGATCAACCCATGCCTCCCTTATTTCAACATTATCAAATAAATGGCACACTATTAAACACCAAAGGCTCCTTACTGTTGGACAGAAGCTCAAGTCAGAACCACTCAGTGCAATTAACTGGTGTGTTAAGAACTGCAGTTCCCAATGCCCTGGCGCAAACATGAGTTCTTGCTGGAGATCCCATGGGACAAGACAGAAGAGAACCCAGCAGAAGACAAGTGCGGGCTTTATGAGCATGGGCATTTGCTGCTAAGACAAACGTTGGAAGGGAACCCAAAGGCCAACAGTGAATCAGCTCTGAAACCCTAACTCTCAAGCAGGTGAAATATCCTAATGTGCCAGACGAGTTACCAGTAAGACTTGTCCTATCTGCTAAAGCAATGTGTCTCCTCTGACCCCTACCTGCTGGGTGGTGAGTGAGGTGCACAAGGAGCAGATGGCCTCGGCGTCCTCCGAGGTCTTCTTCTTCAGCTGCAGGAGCTGCGCTGCCTGAATCAAGGGCTCCAACGTCTGTGCCGCTCCGCTCTGCTGCAGGTTCTTCCCACGCAGCCACTCCTCCAGCTGGCTTATGTTAAACCTGGATAAACAGCCTGGGTCAGACCTGTGCCAAGAGCTGAGGAAGAGCTCATAGCCTCGAGCCCCCGGCCCACCTTAGCTGCATGCCAGTGCTCCACGAGCAGACGTCCTTCCGCAGCAGCAGGTTGTTGAGGGTGACCGCGTTGACCATGTAGAAGAGCTGCTTGAAGACCTGCTGGATGATCTCCGGGTCCAGGCCCTGCTCACACATGATGCTGTAGAAGCTGTTCATCTGTCGGATGACCGCGTCCAAGCTGTACGAGCTGTCACCGTCTTCCATGCTGGAGGAGCGATTCCTGTAGCCCATGGGTTTCACACCGGAGAGCCCCTGAATGCTCTCATTTTCCAACATTGCAGACACTGGGGCAGGAAGAAAAATAATAATAAGAGAAAATCTGTTCATCACAAGAGGTGAGAAATTGCTCCTTCTGTGGTGAATTTTATGAGCTGTCATAAACACAGAGCAATCTCCAACTGGTACAAGATGCTGGACAGTCTCACAAGGGAATAGATCCACAAATTGATGTGTGTCTGTCTCCAACACACCTTTCTTGCTCTGTTTGGGGAGAATCATTGCTAGCACTGCAGGAAGGTCAGGGAAACACTCAGAGCATCCAGTTAAAGCTGAAAACCCTCCTAAAGGCTAACGCATGGTCCACTTACCTATCATGGGCTGCAGTATGCCCTCGGCTATCTTGATGAGCTGCTGATAGATCTGGATGGAGAGATCGCTCAGCACCTGGCGGTACTCGGTCAGGTCGAAGTTCTTGAGACAGTGCTCGTTCTGCTTAGCAGTGTTCTGTGTCATAAATCCCTAAGCAGAAGAAGATTAAAATGGGTTATTCATCAGCTTGTAAAGTCACTGTATTAAAAAAATAAGCTCAGAATGTAAAGCATCCGGATACATTAACAATGTATATTCTTAGACTCTATTGTAGATGTGATTTTTTTTGGTAATTATTGTGAAAGGACTGCTTTTGGAAGAAGTAGTCATGAAGCAGTAAGCTTGTCACCTGAACTTTAGCAAGGAGAAATACATCTGCATTAACTGCAATACAGATGTGAAAGAGCAACTTGGACTTGTCAGAGCCCTGAGAAACTCTTGGTTATTCATTTGTTTATCTCTGAGCTTCAGAATGTTTTGACAGCAACTCCAAGTATTTCAGCTAGAGATTAAGCTTCAGAAAAGCTAAATATCCTCCCATAAAAGGGAAAACAATCTGGCCTTACCATGTACTTTTTAACAAGTTTTTAAACTGACTGAACTAGCTGATCTAGAAGCTGATATTTTTTCTCCAGTCTTTAGCTGAAAAAGCAGCTGATCCTCTAGTGTTGCAACTGGCTCCTGCATTAAGAACTGGAGCTATTTTTGCTCATAGAGGCACAGGCGACCTCACTTCAATCTCTAATTAGCATAGAAGCTTTAATTGCTCATTCACATAATAGTCTTCCCAGTTTAGTGTCAAAACGAGAGCTGTGCTACTGTTTTTCTTTGTTTTGCTTACTAGCAGAATGCAAAAATACAGCATTGTGAGCTGCCCTCCAAATTTCACACTTATCCACAGAAATAAAAAAAGAAAACAATGTTATACTCTTGGAACTGCAAAAATTCAAAATTTCTTGGGGTTTCCTTTATTTTCTTAAAAGTCAGCTGGGTTTCCAACTAAAAGAAACTCTATTCTGGAAACCCTCAGATGGGAATGATTCCCTTCCCGCCCTGTTTTTTGATACAATCATCAACTCATCTTGAAAACAGCTGACTCAGCTGACACTGCACAACCAGAACAAACAACGGGAAATTTAAGCTCCCCCCCGCCCAAGCAGTATTCTGGGAATAATTCTCTTTAAATGCAATGTTGCTATCGAGGCAGAAGAGGGCGAATAGCAGCCTAACCTGCTAAGTCTCACCTAAATTGTTACTTTTTAAATTTAGAATTTCCATGTACAGTTTTACAAATCAAACAGTGTCTTTATCTGAGCAGTTAATTTGATTCGAAGACAACTTTGCTTTGTATTTGCAATTCTTCTTTATTCTTGAAACTTGTTAGCTCAATATATCTAACGTAAATTAAAAATGCATAATTTGGCTTTATTTTAAGTTTTAATACTAATGCCAATCATTATTCAGAAATAAAACTGCAAGAGTTTGAAACACTTTTCCTCTGAGTAATGGAAACACCTTTTCCTCTGAAAGGACTGAAATCAAGAGAGGAGTCTTCAAAGGCAGCCTGCCAGGAGGGATCTCCCTGTTTAGATGAATCACATTGTAAGACTGGCTATAAAATTCAAAACACTGCTAGTATTGGTCAGAAAAAAAAATGCAGGTTATACAATATAGGTTATATAAGGGTCCTGGATTCTGCTCTTCATTGCCTTGCCCCTGTGCTATGTCTCCTGAGGCTCTGTCGGAGCTGCCTCCTGCTATATCCAAATAAAAGAAGGAATCAGCAAGCAGCCAGAGATAAGCCCTGGGAGAGCGATGCTAGCCCAGAGCAAAATTCCCAGAAAAAGGCAGATATCCTGCAGTTTCTCACCGCATCCCCGCTGTATTGCTTTAAGCAGTGCAGGAGGCGACACGTGTTCGCCAGCCAAAACGACGTCATGTGGAAGTCCTCGTTGTGCTTCTGCAAGAGCAAAGAGACCTGCGTGAGACCCCTCCTCGGCGGCACGGGAAGGCAACAGTTTCCTGCATTACTGAGGATATTTCCTTTCTGTTCTCTGCAAACAGTTTTTTAATCTAACTGCTCATAAGTGCAATTAGTGGTTCCTTCCTTGCTAAGATAACCTGCATTTTTGCTTTTGAAAAAACATACAGCAGCAAGAGCAGTGTGAGGGACACTTTTTGCTCCGCCAGTAGTGCTTTTCTCAAGGTTCAAATTGTCATACATTTGCCCCATCTACACCTGAAAGCAAAGATGAGACACCTTCATCTCCTGCATCAAATCCGGCAAATACACCGACATTAACAAGATCTAGGGTTTATTCCCAGCTCTGCACTGTCCTGGTGGGCAAATCATCCCCTTGCTCTTCTTAAAAGGCAAACAAGGCCAGGGAGTTTGGAAATCACCTCGAGAGCTGAACACAAACACCATGACATGGTCATACCCATCCCACCACAAGTCAGAGCCAACCTGCACCCACCTTCAGTACTTTCTTAATGCCGTTGATGGTGGAGGTGAGCAAGGAGTGCACCTTCTGGTCATCGTTGATGTAGTCCGCGTGCCTGATGCACATGTAGAGGATGTAGGCGGGGAGGCAAGGGACGGTGGCAGACACCGTCTGGGGCTTCAGGTCTAGAAGGTCAGCAAAACACAACCCAAATTTGCCAGCTGTCTGCTGGAGAAGTCCTTGGGCGAGACCGCAGGGAAGCTGAGGTTCCAGCTTCCTTATTTACCTTATGAATGGCTATCTGAGCCAACACACCAATCTTGGAAAACTCCCTGAAACTCTCAGGAATGCTTCATGCAGGCTATGGCAAAAAATAACTTCTTTGCCACTCATTTTTTCCTCAAGATACTGAAACTAAACAGCTCCTGCAGGAACATGTGGCCTCTAAGGCTTAAGAAAGAGCCTGTCTAAAGGAACATAAAAAAATCCTATCTCCACAGTAGAATGGAGGTCTATCTGCACAAAACACCACACAGTGAGGAATTAGAAATTATACTATCCCATTCTCCCAAATATAGGAAGAACCAAATCATTTGGGTTGGACTAGGGGAAGGAGGCTGCAGCCACGTGCCCGTGTCTGCTCTTCATGGTCACAGTTCTCCCCAAAGAGCATGAGCGTTTTGCCAGTTCAGGGCATTAGCTAATTCCTGCTGTGGCTTCCAACGAGCACAATCACAGTTTGCCTATTTTGAGGTCTAAAACCTCGGAAAACCTCTCTCGGTTGAGTTTGGAGTTTATAACCTCCCTCAGCATGAGACACGGTTGCTGAACAAGCTGCTCACCTGTGATGAGGTTTCGCACGAGAAGAGGCTCGTCCTCTTTGTAATATTCCAGCATTCCCTGGAAATCTTTCTCCTTCCTCTGGACTGCAACCTGCCGGTTGAGCTCGTGCCGCCTCCTCTCCGTCTGTACCAGTGCCTGGGATGCTGCAAGGAGAAGAGACCAAATGTTAGAGCCGATCCATTGGCCTCAGACCAAGCACCAGGCGGATTTGTTATTTATAAGTCCAAAAGTATATATGTTTGTAATATTAAAGTCCTCAGCTTTGGACAGACCCTTCAAAAAAAAAACAGATCTTGAATTCCAAGCCAACCGTAGTCCTGGCTCAGTGCAAAATAACAAATGCAAAAGTCAGGCCTAGGAAAAAAGATGGAGCAATTTTCTACTTTCCAAGGAAACTCAGACTCCGGCTGGAAGGTCTTAACCCTGGGGGAATCTTCTTAGTGCACCACATTCAAGGAGGAAAAAAATATGTCTGAAAAAAAATCTGTGCAACATAGATAATATCATGGCACGCTATTAAGCATCGTGCTTGCATACAATTTTAATAAATTGGAAGACTATGAGACTCAAATGCAAGTATTGCAGGAAACATCAACTTGATGCATACAAATTACAGTGACAAAGACCAGCTGTGCTAGCTGTGGAACTCCTCCATCTATCCAACTTAATTTCACTTAATGTCTGTTTTTCAGAAATTAGCTCATAGGAACTGAGTTCTCTGGTTAATCACTGTTTCAACAGAGAAGGAAAAGCTGCTTTTATATAGCACAGATGTCTTGTTTGAGATGCTGAGCATGACTTTTTTTTAACTAAAAACAAAACAAAGCAAAGAAAACACCAATAGCCACTGTAGCTCTTCTCTAAAGCTCTGCTGGGGTCACAGCACTGACTGCAATAAAGCGCCAAGACCTGAAATACCACCTAGAGCAGAGCACAGGGCAAGTATCTCCTCCACCCTCACTTCCCCACATCCTCCTGCAAGCTTCAGGGGAAGCACGTTGGAAAGCTAAAGGAGGCTCCAGGCTTCTGCACTGGGTCGTTAATCTTTCCCTATCTGACCACAGACTCCGGCAGAGCTAGGGACATTTCTCCTCTATTAGCCCACTTCTGGATTCATGTCCAAGGTGAAGGTGGCAGCAGCAGTTACAGGGATGAGGTTGCACCACTTGTGGGCTTCAATTGGGCTCCCAGGTCTCCTCTCATTTAAACTGGTACTTCTTACTGCAAGTTTCCATTTCCACCAGCAGCTACTCAATTCGTTTGTCTCTGTTGCACAAATAGAGTCCAAACTCTACAATCTGACAGTATGACCCTAGATGGCTACAATAAATGTTAAAACACCAAGAAAGAGGATGTGAACAGATAAGTTACATAAAATTGAAGCCCAGGTACAGTCAAGAACATATAATTAGACTGAAAAATCACAAGCACAGAGACTCTAAAGCCATGACCAGCAATTGCAGGAGAGGGAGCAAAAGCTCTCAGTGGAAATCTGCAGTTCTCTAAGGCTGGCCAAAGCAGCAAAAGCAGAATGCTGCTCCTCCCCCCATAATCTCCAAGAAAAGCAAAGTCACCTTCAAAATCTTGGACCTTCTTCATGTAAATCTTTAGCTGTTTCTTCAGCTTCTTTTCATTCTTTTCCAGCTTTTCTAGTAACTCTTTGAGATCCTAGAAAACAGAAGATATGATAGGTTTAAAAAAACAAACCCAAACAAATCAAAGCAACTCTAACTTCTACAGTGCTACATAGGAGCCACCTTGTTCTGCACTGTCTCTACAGGATTTCTCGGTACTATAAATCAAATCCCACTGCTGGGGTGGAAAATTAACCATACAGAAAAGCAATAAAGCAAAGACTATTTAGTTCTGCTGAAGGATACACTTCTGGCATGGCAGGAATGGAGACAAATTGGCCTCCTTGGGTTTCCCTCCCTCAACAGTTTGAAGTCTGCTCCAAGTGCCCACTTACCACGAGGACCCTGGCTGCTCGACACCTTCTTTCTCTCGGCAAAGCCTGTAGTAGGCAATTACTCACAACATACCACCCCGGGAATTTTATTCCTGCCTCTTATTTGTATTTAAACAGTCCCAACACTACTTAAACTCAACAGGGTTGTGGAGCCGCCCTCAGCTCAACTCAGGAGAGATCAACGTTCACTCAGGACACAAACACAGATACAGAAGGTGTGAATGGGTAAAAAAAATACACCCCGCAATCACTTGGCACTTTCAGAGGGACATGGGGCCTCAACGCTGTCAATTAAAGCAAGTAAATGCATGCAAAGCCCCCAGGACCCCATCCTCCCCTCTGTTTCCTATCTCTGCCAACCCATTTTCAATTCCTCGGGCTGCAGAGGACACTTTTTTCCCACTCACTAGATTCTCGTTGGTGAGGCGTGTGATTTCCTGCTGAAGCCCGAACTCCACCTGGACCTCTGGAGAGAGCTGCAGGGTCTGCAGGAAGGCCTGCTGCTGTCTCTCCATCTCTTCCTTCATTGCCTCTACTTGGCTCTTCAGAGTCTCGACCTCCTCCTCGTGCTCTCTCCGCTGGTCCTGCAGCTGCGCTTCCAACAACCTGAGGAAAAGCCCATTCCAACCATCAATGGTTTTGGTACCATGGCAGTAACTAACATTTTGAGTCTAGATCCTTCAAAGCCAGCCAACCTATGGCCATGGGACTGATGCATACACATGAAGGGGTGCCACAGCTCTTATTGCAATGCTGCAGATTAAACCATGCACGGGACACACACATGCTCCAGGCATCCCCCTCAAGGCAGGAGCTTTGAAGTGGCACTAGGAGAGCCTGCAGCCAGTCCAGCTCAACACGCCCAACACAGAGCAGAGCAACGCGAGTTCAGAGGGGAGCCACGACCACGGGCATGCACGAACGTCTCTCCAATTGGAAAAATAAAGGCAACTGGTTAATTGCTAAGAACACTCACTAATCATACACTTGAGCTATCATTTCCAGGCTATGAGAAAGAGAATTAACCCTGAATTAACTCTGCATTAACCCTAGCCAACACCTTGAAGGATGCAATGCCCAACGGGAAGAAAACTCCGACGTGGACACCTTGCCCAGGACATGCCTTGACTGCCGAGCAGTGCCAGCGGGGAAAAAGCTACAACTCTTCCAGTCCTGCTGGTAAATTCATGCCTGTGAACCAGGTTCCTGCCAGCAACAATTCCTTTTTTCCCCCCTGTTTGTTTGATAGAATGCATCAAAGAACGCTTGCTTTCTGCAGAAGCTCTCAAGATGAAAAGTTTTAATAATTTTCTCGTTTGAGCTTTTTGCTTTTGGTTTGTTTTTGTTTGTTTTTAGAAGATACAAATAACCCAACCTCTCCCACATTTTCCAGCAAAATATTCAAACATGCATTTCTTAACTATAAAAACACAGACCATAAAGTATTCAGCCTCATAATCACACTGTGAGCAGTTGTATTCTCAACAGGGCTGGAAAACACAGGATGTCGTTTCAGGACCTAGGCATTTACTTCTTTTTTCAGCTCTTCACGTGGGTTTCTGTTAACTGTACGTGGCCCTCAGCAACAGAGGTTTCCTCTACGCACTCCGGTTCCTACCTTCCTTTGAAGAATAAATGAATCACCCATTATTTTGCCTGTCACTCTCTGGATGCAGCCCGATCCCTCCAAAGGTCATGGCTTTGGACTGCCCTATGCAGGAGACCTCACACCTTGCTCTCATCCCTATGGATCTGGATTCGTTGGCGTGGAGATGGGAGGCCCTCCTAGAAGCACGTTCACCATCAGCAGAAAACACTTTAGGGAGAGCTCTCCCATGGATGACAGCAGCTCAGGAGTGAAGGAAGAGGAGGAATACACAAAAGGGCAGGCACAAAGTGGGATGGAGAGAGGAAGCAGTGGGAGAAAGAAGGAAAAAAGAAAAAGCATTTGACCTGGCAACTTGCTTTAAGCCTTGATAAGCCAAGCCGAGCTCTCCATCTTCATTGAGATAACCCCAGTCCTCAGTCTTGCTAGAAGTAAAGGATAGAAAAAAGAAAACGAGAGGACAGAGAAAGACAAAAGGTCAATTGCAACAAAAGGAGGAGAAACTCAGAATCCTTTTTACATCCGAGTTTTTTTTTCAAGCACTATTTCACTGTGTTGCATTTTCTTTTCCAGCATGATAAATGAGATGAGAAGAGCCCTGTTTGTCTCATGAGGACCTATCTGTGCCCCAGGGGAACCCTCTGACTCACGTGGGTGTCTTTCTCCTTCCACATCAAGGACACCATCACCCCAGGTGCTTCTGCAGCCCTTTCCTCCCTGTTGCTGATAACGGTACCAGCTTGGGACGGATCTCCAGAGATCCCTTGGTCCAACCTCCTGCTCAGAGCAGGTCTAGAAGAGATGCTGTGTAGTCATGATTCTTGAGTCCTTCCTGTTTTTCCCGAAAAGCCCAGCTCTTGGGGAGCAGAACTTGAGTTTTCATTTCTATATGGCCAAACACAAGGAAACACTTAGAGGACACACTGGCTAAGTCAGAAATATGTTAAAGTTCTCCTTAAAATTCAGTGCAGAGAAACAAGAATCGAGAGCAATAAGTGAGAGAGCTGGAAGAAGGGGTAGGGAAGGAGTGAAATGAGAAGTGCAGGGAGCAGCAGCCTAAGTCATGGTATTGTGCCTAAGGAATAACACCAATGTCCTATGGAAATGCCTGGACAACAGGTGACCCCTCCTTGAGAAGCACCTCACACAGCGTAAGGAATGAGGTACATGGGTAAAAACACATATCTGTGGAACAACTGGTCTGTATTAAGACACTGGCTGGCATCCTTATATCAGAGAAATCTATTTTTTCACAGGTTCCTCCCAGTACCTTTCTTGTGGTTTCACCTGGTCCCTCTTTAAAGAACCCACTGCAAGTGGGTACTTCTCTCCGAGACCTCCTTCAGCGAGGCAGCTCTCACCAACAGGACATTTTTTCTGATAACATGAAGGACAAATTTAGCTATTTCCTTCCTTCTGCATCAACTTCCACTACTCTAAAATAATTCTCTGCCTTCTGCATCAATCACTGGGTTTCTCAATCATAAAGTCAAACACATGAGAGCCTTTCCTCTAAACAACCTTCAAACTGAACCACCCTTTCATGCTTTTCTCCTCAATTTCCTTCAGAACCATTTAAGATCCAATCTCTTTCACATCCCCCTAGGCAGAAAAACGCCTAGAAAATCCTCCTCTCACTTCATCAGTAGACATTTTCCTTTTAACACTCTTTTTTAAATTATAAAAGGCAGGGGAACTCATTTATCTTCTTTAATGAGGTGTTGAACACATTACAAGTGAATGAAGTGAGTTGGTCAACCTGACCAGGAACACTCACTACAGCAAGATTTTTGGTCTCCATTTGCATTTGAAAGTCTTTTCTTTTTCCCTTTATTTTCCTATAGAAATAAGGGGAAAAAAAAGTATCATTAAACTTCCAGAGGGAAAAGAGTCAAAGCAAGATGCATCACCTGTTTCAAAACGAAATGTGTTTAGTCTGTATTTCTCAAGATGAAATTCCCTTCTCCTGGAAGTCAATAGTGGCTTATTTTTTCCTCCCCCCTTTTTTTTTTTGTTTTAATTTTTTTCTTATTCTTCTCCCAAATAAACCTGCCTGAGTACCTGATTCCTGCATAAGTACCTGATTCTCCAAGCCTTCCTGGTGACCTGCACTCTGCAAAACGGAAAATGGAAAGAAATTCCTGCCCCAAACACTTCCCCTCTCCTCCATGCATCTGTGTAAAAGTAGCTTAATGGACAGGCACATATACTAAATTCCAGAGATGTTAATTTTAGCATTGTAGGATAATTACTGTCTCTTAATTAAAAAAAAAAAAAAAGGAATTTCATCTGAAAATGCAGATATGCTTTTTTTTTTTACATTTAAAAAACCACTGTTTATTAAAAAATACCCACAGA
>JAVCKT010004874.1:0-14089 GCA_032273925.1 Rhynchotus rufescens
GCATAACAAAACCAAGAGTTTGACTGTATGAAACAATAAAATTTTAAAATGTGGATTTTTCTCCACCATGGCCATATACTGAAAATCGTATACAAAAGATAAAATTTTATCCTTACTGTTCTATAAATTAGAATAATGGCAGAAACTTCTCTATCAACATAGTATCTCCTAAATATTTTGCAGAGCAGAAATGCTGAAGCTATTAATGCTGGAACTAGCAATGTTAATACCAGCAGCTTACTTTCTCTCACTTCTTCCACATACCACAAGGCAAATGCAGAGCAAGTAAAATGATGCGTAACGCACATACCCTCCGTGTTGTGTTGTTTTGTTTCAGCTCCGTGTGTGCTCCCTTTTCCCTTGGGAGCAGCGCCGGCAGCGCAGCGGTGAGCACCCCAGCCATGTCCTACCGGCTCAGTATTGGAGAATTCCTCACCAACAGAAGAGATTCAACCACCACCTTGAGCAGCACCAGCAGTCTGGCCAAACTTCTGCAGGAACGAGGCATCTCTGCCAAAGTTTATGACAGCCCCATCTTAGAGAAACTGCCTTCGCTGCCGCCCCCTCAAACGGTCCCCATCCCTTCTACTCCACCAAATTCTCCCTCGCGTTCGCCTTGTCCTTCCCCTCCGCCATTCGAGCCTCGAGCGCACCTCTCTGAAAACTTCCTGGCCTCACGACCAGTGGAGACTTTCTTGCAGGAAATGTATGGCCTGAAGCCCTCCCGCAACGCCCCAGACGTGGGCCAGCTGAAGATGAACCTGGTGGACAGGCTGAAGAGACTGGGCATTGCCCGGGTGGTCAAGCCCCCCGAGGCCCAGGACCAAAGGAGGAACCAAGGGATGGAGGTTGGCCTGCAGAGACAGGACTCAGCTGTATTTTTAAATGCAGGTGGCAACTTAATGGCAGGACTGAGAAGAAACCAGAGCCTTCCAGTCATGATTGGGGCCCTGGGAGCTCCAGTTTGCACACAGTCATCAAAAATGGATATCCTAAAGGAAAACTGATTGGTTTGAAAAAGTAGCGTGGTAAATAATAAGTGAGGGCTACGTATTTAGCACAGACATGATTACAGAAGTGTTACAGAATCGTTGGAGAAGGCATGTGCATGTTAAAAGATGTGGGAGAGACACGTGTTGGGATCAAAGAGAAAAGAACAGGGTTTGGGTTTGAGGAAAAAAGGGCTCTGTGGAACATAAGAAAGAAGAAACCAAAGCTTAGTTTTGAGGCTCTTTCCAGGATCTGACTTAGCTTAAGAAGAAATAAAAGACTGTATTAGATATTCTCAATATTTTAGTCTTTTAAACTGTATGTTAGAACTGTCTTGCAGGTGCTGTTCCATTTTTCCACCCTATGGTCATAGTGTTTTACTAGCTGTGAGCAGTCAGACCTTGCCATTTAAACACAGTACGAAAATCCAGCCAGTCTGACTAGCATCATGGGTTCAAGTTCCTCTCCCTAGTAAACAAGCACAGAAAGCCGGAGTCTTTTGATCCATGTTATTTTCCAGGGCAGGGACTGCACTGATGCCCTTTTCTGAATTCTCTCTATTTTAGAAGCAGGGGAGAGAGCCTTTCTCTGCAAGGAAGGACTGCTTCTGTTTATGAGAATGGAAATTGGTGGTCAGGGTTTGTATTTTGGAGGAGTGCAGTTGTGCTAGTGAAATGTTAACAGAAGTTTCTTTCTTTCCAGAGGCTCTGGAGCACACAGGAAGGTGCGATGAGTTAAGAATTAACAAGCAGGAAAGTATGTAGCAGCTACAAAAAAAAAAAAAAAAAAGTTTTATTTTGCGCTGAGGTAACTTTCCAAAGTGTGCTGTGCATCTGTGTTTTTTTTTTTTTTTTTTTTTTTAAATGAGGGTAGTTTTGCACATACAAAATCTCAGGCACATGTCAGTGTTACAAAGGGAAATAAAACAGAGGTGCTTGATTCAGGGTCTGCTTTTACTTGACCTAGGCAGGGAACGTTCACTTAGACAAGTGTTGGAAGTTCTGCGATCAGATGTTCTCTTGACAGGTACACAGCTAGTGTTACATTTCATACATTGCATTCAGATATTTCTAATTTCATACAGGATTCTGTTTAAAAGATTTAATTAAGAAAATCTTTGGGGATTGTTTTAGATCTATGGTTAGAGCAAAGTGTAGCACTCCGCACTCTGAAACAACAAGGGAAATGAAAGCTGGTATTCCTTGTAGCACTTTAATGGATTTAAATCAGTTTTGTCTGTTTGGAATCCTGTGTTTTGATGATGGAGAATGATTCTGAATCTGCTTCTGAGCAAAACTGAAGCAAGCTTTCTGCCTCAAAAACATGCCCAACTCTGTTGGGAAAATCTGATTTTCCTGAGTGGCAATTGGCAGAATATTACGACCACTTTGCTTTTTGGATTTAGGGGGGGGAAAATCATCCCATCCAAGGTTCTATCCATAATTAAATAATCAACAGTATATCATAATTTGTCACTTAACTTACAGGAAAAAATAACAGGTTTGCCTGAAATTCCTAAGAGGATTAGACCCCCTAAGAGGGTCTGTGCTAATGTGAAAATAGAAAAAGGTTTTACTTTCCATATAATTTTTCACTGTACTTTTCAGCATTCTAAAGTAATTTTAAAGGTTCATTTCCATACAACTAGGTAAAACAGTCCAAGTTTACCCTGCTTATTACAATGTATATGGAATATAGCTGACATCTTCCTGGGATTGTGGGGTAAAGCATTGGGATAAAGACACTGATTTGAACCTGGCAGGAGCCACATCTATCGTAATCAGGGCCCTTGTTGCCACAGGGATGTGTGGAGTAGTGCGGGAAAGGAGAGTCTCATAAACCAGTTTATAGGTAACTTATAATGTGGCCTTTCTACTTTTACAGCCCTATAGATCTTATGGTAACTCTTTGTGATATAGTAGTATTTTCTAGAAGAAAAGGAGCAACCACTTCCAACTTGCACAAGGATTCTCAGCAGAAGCTTGTCTGTCAGCAGCGCACAGAGACATCCAGGAGCTCCTGGAGTTGCCTTTTGCTCTCTAAGCAAAATGTTACACTTATAAAAGGTGAATTTTATTTAAAATACTATATACGGGTTAATTTTGTTTTAAATGAAAACTTTAGTTTCTTCTTTAATTTCTTGTAAGTATCTATGTTTGTACTTCCTTAGCTGTGTATGGGGTTTTACTGAGCTAAGTAAGTATAATAATGAAGGGAGGGGTTGTGTTTTGTTCTCCAGTGAACTAAGGGCTGGATATTTGCTGTGTATTTGCAGCTCCCTGGGAAACAACAGGTATGAGTGAACAGAGCATTAAGCAGAGAAGTAAATAATGTCTCAAACATATGTCCATTTTATAGACACTTATTATAGGAACCATGTAACTTACGGTTAAACTTCCAGGGTATTCCACTGTGTTCCTAACCAACTTCATTAAATAACTCCAGCCATTGCATCATTGTGTGTTCACAGCAGAAACAACAAATCGACTTAATCAGAATTCCTCTGGCAGACCAGGCTCCTGATTAAAAAGAAAAGCACATTAATGAAAAGCACATTTGTCTTTGGGACACTTCCACATCCCACTGCCTAACAGCGTAATCTGGTTCGGCTCAGTCTGTGCTATGGGTGGGCCTGAAAGTGGCTTGTAGGGTGATGCATGACCAGGTCCTTGGCGTGAGGCAGGGAGAAGAGGGCACCATTTCATAGGGTCATGCTCTGTGTGTGTGTGTGTAGCCAGGGCAGCTCCTGCTGCCTGCCGCCCGAGAGGAAAGGAGCCTGCATGGCCCAGATCCAGCAGCAGGTCCTTCAGTGCAGATCAGTGTGGCTTGGTTGAGGGCAAGGAGGGCTGGGAGGTTTGGAAAACTTTCTGTTAACTGGCAGGTACGGGGCAGAACCAAAATATAGAAACAGATGATACAAGGAGAGGGATTATCCCTACATGCAAAACTTTCCAGAGACTGAGAAATACTCAAAGAGCTTATCTTCACTCAGATTCTAAGATGGCTTAAACTAGGTACAAATTTAACTTTTTGCCTACAGAGCTAGAAAGTTATAATAGTTTCACTGATAAATTCAGTGATACCTGCATGCTCAAAATACCCGTGGTCAATAAAGTAGAAAGTCTCCTGTAAACTAAAAGCAGAAGAAAAGGAAGGAAATTGGGTTTGAGCCTCATTTGGCTGTCGCACAGGGGATACCACACGATATTTAAATGGTCTGGGAACCTGGTATTTTTTTCATCTGCTTTTTGCACTTACTGTTGTTTCATGGTGGAATGTAAATTTGATAATAAACAATGTATAACACGCCCTTTTTCATTATACTGGTCATCTTGTGTGGTTTGTTCTCGGTGTCATTTTCTATACATCAGTGTTCTTTAATAAGCTTAAAATTAGTCGCGGTTAAAAATTAGCTACAAATTTAGTGCCAGATATCCTGTGTACAGGTTGTAAAAGCTGTCTAAGAAATGGATTAAAACTTTCATCAGGCTGTGCCAGGCCCTTTGTTGCTGTGCTCATATCCAAGCAATTAAAGGTAGTATAAATGTACTGTATGGGGTGCAGTCAGGCTTCAAGTCCAGTATAAATATGTGATGATTAACATTGGAAAACAGCATTTAAAGACTTGTTTCTGCTGCAGTTTGAGAAGTTCATCATTCAGTGGAGCCTGTGAACAACCCTGGCTTGCTGCCCATAGGTTCTTGCTTTCATTAGTACAAGAAACCAATTAGTACAATAAAACAAAGTATGGTTCGCAGGGCAAGAGAAAACATTATCCTGTGGTAAGTAGCCTATAGTTATTTGGCTTTCTTACCTTTCCTGCATGGAAAGACTTGCACTGCTGCCTAATAATCAGTGCATTTATGTGAGTAGTTAATGTATTTGCATTTTTATTTGCGTATTTTCAGAACAAAAGCCCATGTTACCAGCTTTAATTCTTAAGGTTAAATGACAAGTTACAGAAGTGTTTGTCCTCTGATGGAGCAGCATTACAGCCGTAGGTGACAAAGTGTGATCCGAGGAACCTCAGCTATTGGTGGAGCTGCTGTTTCTGGCTCCGTGCTCTTCCTGCATCGGAGCAGTTCATGGTTTGTATGAAAACAGGTTCTGTGGATGTGTTTAATTTGTTGTGCTTTGTTTTTTGCTCTGTAAAAGCAAAGCATGAGCGGCAATAGCTTTTGTGCTCATTCTGGCATTGACCACGTGGCCGCGGATGGAGGAGCTGGGACACGTGGTCTCCGTGGCAGCAGAGCATCCTGGCAGTTATGGGAACAGGCGCCCGGGGCAAACGCGGGCAGCACCGGTGCTGCACCGTGCCGTTCGCCAAGCAGAAGTGTCTTCTGCGGCACAGAACCCGTCATCTCGGCAGGACACGCGTTTCTGAATTTGCTGGTGTTTGTTGTGCGCTTCAGAAAGTGCCGCTGTCTCTAAGGCGGAATGGGCAGGAACTTGTCCGGCTGCCGGCCGTTCCCGCGGTGACCAGAACCCGCGGCCTGCGGGAGGAGAGGCCCGAGGAGCAGCTGGGATCCCGGCTCTCCGAAGAGCCCGCGCGCAGGCAGTAAGCGTAAGAACTTGAGGGGGTTGTCAGCCTCTTCTCCTGGCCTTTCAGCTGTGATAATGGAAAAGGTTGGAAGCTTGGGGGAATCTTCTAGCCTGGGAGTGAGGAAGCTGAAGAGATCAGCTAAAAATAGCTTGGATTCAGCAGCGCAGGACTGAAGGCTGAGGATATTGTGAGACTCCTGCCACGGTTGCACCTGCTCTTCCTGGGATTACAGTAAAACTGCAGGATAAGATTTTACTTATTTGGCACTGCAGCTCTCGCCTTTCAATGAACGTCTGCATATTGGCAAGTTCGAGGAAGGGAGAACTGGGCAGGCTTCACTGTGTAATGAGCTGAGCTGCCCTTCCAGTTTGCCTTGTTGAAGTCAGTTGAAGGTCATGTTTAAGGTAACATATTCAGCTAAAGCAGAGTATTATTGTTATCTGGACTATCATCTCAATCCGTGTTCTTGATGCATCACCTGCACTGGTAAATGATGAGTAGCTCACTTTTATGACCACTGGAGAGCAGTCAGCTCCTTGCAGAGCCTCTAAAACACCTGATCTGTTCCTGCATACCATGGTCTATATGCCTGTATATACCAAACATCTAGACATCTAGACAACAGGCATATCTGCACAGCAGAAGACAATATAGTTGTGCATATAGTCCAGAAAAGGTGAGTCTGTTATTTTGTACCTAACGAAAAGCCCCAGACATCATAGCAGACCCTTTGCTGTGTGTGTGAAGACATTTTTAAGAAATTTTGCGTGTATAGCACTTGGGGAACTCAAATAAAAATTGTAGATGTATATGCAATGCGTTGCGTGGTGGTGTTGGGTGGGTTGTTTTTATCACCCTCAATACCATACTTCTTAATGGCTTCATAAGAGAAGAGAGCAGGACATGTTCCCTGCACCAAAGGCTTAACAGTAAATCTGACTGCATCTTCTGCGCTTGCCTTTCAGCACTTAGAACAGTGTTTCTGGTGGGCAGCCATGACTCCCTTTACATTCTGTGCTTTACCAGGATCCCTGCAACAAAAGTGGTAAGAGATTTATCAAATCCCTGGTAGATGCAAGAACTGCAGAGCAAGGTAAGGAAGACAGATCTGCATGAGAGGGAAGCGGAGTTTTAGGTTCTTGATATAGCTGTTCTCAAATCTTGTCTTTCAGCTCTTCTCAGTTTCTGATTTGAGGTTTGTGTATATAGTGACATATAATGAAAAGAGTAATGATATGCCTGGGTGTGTTACAGTTGTTATAGACACTTCATATCAGTTGTATACCATTGAGTATTCATGTTGATGTATCATGTATAGAAAAATGTAAAAAGCTTGAATAATTTTACCCTGTGATTGTTATGAGATTGCCCTATAAGCTCCATGCTAGGTGATGACCTAAGCTTTTTTGCTGTCATTGCATCAGGTCAAGTATCTGAGTAGCATTATAGCTATTGTGTGCAGGTTTTTAAAGATAAAGAGAACTTGCATCATTTGAAAGAAACTGATAAAAGTTTGTCAGTATAATACCAGGAATTGTGACCTCTCCATAACACTAATAACTCTATTGCTTGTTTTAAAATCAGGTACTCTTCACTAAGAACTGTAGAAAGCCAAAATAATTTTGGTACAAAACTTTCCAGGATGTCTAAGTAAGTATCTGCTTAAAAGAGGAAAGATGCTTCAGTACAAAAGACAAAACCCTATATTCCCATTATTGACTGAAAATAATAGGAATTTTACACCTCTCCACAACTTATGGCCTTCCTTAGAAAGCCTGTGGTTGCCTTTAGTACCTGGAAGCCTGCTTAAAATAGAGCTGCCACGTGGAAGTGTTGCCTCTCTTCACCCTATGGCTCCTCCCTTGATACCTGTTAATAGCTGTAACCTCTGTGAAAGGTTCTTCCAGGGAAATAGCTCCAAGTAAGCAGAAAGCTCTGGCATGAGAGTGACATGCAGTGAGGCGGGGGGGAACCGCTCTGTCCTCATAGGTGACTCAATAATTATTTAAGGCTCCTGAAATCTCTCTCTCATGTTGCTGCCTTAGAACATGTCCCATACAAAATGCCTTTGGCTAAGTTCTTTTGTACTACGGCTTAATGGAGGTTTTGTTACGGAGCTGGCGAGCAAGTCGTGTTGTCAGCTCTGTGAGCGCCGACGGCGCATCCGGGCGAGCTGTGGCACCGACAACTTCAACATCATCTGCTGCCTTATGATCAGTCCTCTCCCCTTGCAGTCTCCTCTAAATTCATGTTCCCTAAATAATCACTGGCATCCTGCTGGTGACAGAGGGGAAGGGAGCACTTGCCTCATTCCAGACATCAAATTTTCTTGTTGCTGTTTGTTTGTTATTTTCCTGTTTATCTTCAAGTTGTATTAAATGATTTTGCTTAAATTGCTGATGGCCAAAGCTCCATAGATAAAATTATTAAAATAAATCATACCCCTAGCCTCGCAAAGCTCCTGTGCTGTAGCTGGTCACGCCACCTGGCACCACAGAGGGCTTTATTCCAGCCACAGGCTCGTGGTTCTGACACTTGCATAGACAGTTGCAAAGCTGCCTCTGCCTGTCTGCAACCCCAAGCTCTTCCCTTGCAGAGCTGCACCCGCCGCCGGGACGCAGAGCCACCAGCAGAAAAGCAGAAGGGCTCCACACGTGAGTACAACAGCACAAAGCAGCCCAGAATGAGACAGTATTGTTACCTGAAAGAGCTCTCTGCCGGGCGGGTGGGTGTGCAGAGGTCACCTTGTGCAGGTTGTAGCTCCAGCTGTGATGTAGGTTGCACTTGTGCCCTGTTTTGTATCCCAATTGAGTGGTTCCTGGGAATATCTTTCAGCTCCTGATTTGTCCTGGTTTATTTGGGACTCTGTCATTCTCCTTCGTAACAAAGCATGAGAGAGAAGCAGACAAATTAATCAAATATATTTGTGGTATATAGAAATTCGGTCTGTGGTAGAGACTAAATCTAGTACAAAATACTCTATCTTGCTGAGGTGTTGCTGGTCTGTCTTTGGGCCTAACACCAGGACATAGAAATCTTCACAGTGTCACTCAGGTGCAGCTGAATAATTTCTGAAAAGAATGATGTGTTTCCATTTATTTATTTATTTATTTATTTATTTATTGCTCCTGAGGGCTTAGATGTGATTTTCAGCTTGAAGGTTGAATTTCATGTTTACCAATATTAACTCCCATTCCCCACTGCTGAAAGGAACATTAACAACTGGAGTCTAGCACATAGGATTCAAGAGGTCTAGCTGCTGTTCTTATTTTCTTCATTCCCCAGGCTGAGGAAAAAGTTGTGGAAATTGCACCTGGCTACAAGTTTGTACGGGCAAAAGACCATCTCTCTGTATTCCTAGAGGATAAATTTTTTGACAGAAAATCATCTGTGGATGAAGAGCCTTCCCCTGTCACTCCCTGGTAACATTGAAATGTGTGTCTAGGATTGTTTTGAGAGTCAGCTGCTGTCAGCTTGCACCCCTTCTTGTCCCTGCCATGGCCACGCATAAGAAAAAAGCTTGTGAAATTGGGCAGGTTTGAGCCAGGGGACATTCCCCTGCTGACTGCGAGCTGAAATGCAGTGGGGCTTTCTCCCATCTCACTGACTTTGCCACTGCAGAGCAGAGGTGAGATCGGATTCTTGGTAGGATTTAAGGGAAACCCAACAGCTGAGCTTTCCCTTTTGGCCTTTTTCCCTTTCCCTTGGTACACTGGGACTAAAGTCACCAAAATTCCTACAGCAAAGCCAGGGTCACCCGCTTCTCCCTCTCGATCTTTGGCTCACCTGAGCGAAGCTTGGACACGCTGGCATGCGCGGCGTCCCCGCGGCTGCGAGCGCAGAAGGACAAGGCTGGAGGGGACATGGGGACTGCACGGACTGGCCCTAGTGGCCTCCGGTACCGCCCAGCCACGATGGTCTCCCTTCCACAGCCCAAATGCCATAAAGTCACCGTAGGGGATGTCATCTCCTGGTGGCTCCACGTCCTCTTTCTAACGTGTGCTCCGTGTGTGAGCTGTGCTGCAAAGTCAGTGCATAGTCCTGCCAGTCTGCTGCCACGTGGGGGTGAAGCAAAAACAAGGTTTGAATAAATAGCTTCCTGTTTATATGTAATGTACATCTTCTGTGGCCTTTAATGATGATTGCTTCTGTTATTCTTTTGCAGTTCTTCAGAGGAAAATGAGACGTGAGTATTGGCTATAGGTTCTGTGGTCAGAGTCAAAAAAGGTATATGCTTTACTCCTCTCTATTTCTCCCTCCTGCCCTTTAGGCATCTAATTTAATATTTTGCTTGGAAAATTGCTCTCTGCTTTCCTAGTGTTATCAAAATGTGTTCTGCATGAAAATATATCTTTCAGAAGAAGGGATGGGGAGGAAGCACCAGCTAGTGGGTGCAGAGGCCTGTGTGTGATTCCTTTGCAGGAATGGTATTGTCACCGACTTGCAGGAAGAGATCACTGAGATGACAGACATGATGGAGCAAATGCACAGGGATTATAAGGTCTCGCAGAACAAGGCAAGTCCTTTGTTTTCCCATGCCTTGATTAAACAGATTACTTGGAACTGAGGCAGGCAGGAGGGAAAGGATTGCTTTTGCTTGAGGCACTAGCTGGACCCTTTCTAAGGGCAAGGGATTGTTGAGCATGTGCCCAGCCGGCTGGGCTCCCACCAGGAAAGGAAGGGTTTTCTGGGGCAGAGAGCTGGGAGCCAGCGATCCTGACAGCTGTTGCCTTGGTGCTCTGAATGTGCGTGGAAAATAGCATCATCCTGGGGAACGGCCCCAATGGAGCACCCAAATCAAGGGTACTCCTGAAGAATTCCAGAGTGCTTCTGCTGTGCAGATGAGACTTGGAAGTGCCTTGAGCTATTGTTTGCTTTTTAGATGTTGACACTGATAAATGATTTTTTGCCAATCTGCCAAGATCAATGGCACTTAAGAGCATTTTGTATAATGGAGAAGTAAATACAAAAGCTTTTGCAATGATTTTTGGTTGATGCCTCTACTTGAAGGTTTCTGTATGTCTTGCAGTTGAGCTCTCAGTGAATAGCTTTGGATAACTCAAGTGAAGTTGTGCTTACAGCAGAAATTTTCAAATGAATGGGAAAGATGAAAATCTCCTTTCTCTTTTATTTCACTCATGGCTCATGAACATCTCTTTTTTGCAGATGGAAAAGGAGATGGAAGAAAAATGCGAGGAGATACGAAAAGAGTATGAGCGTAAGATCAGGTACAAATTCTGTTATTTGCAAGGATGAACAGTACCAGAATCTCAGTCTCTTGTGGTTTTGAGTAAGATGGCAATTTAGGAAAGATTTTTATATGTGGTATGGTGTTTTTTGTTGGCAAGGGTAGAGGCATTAATATAGCAAAAAACAATGTGATGCTTTCGTTGGTTCCTATTTTAACACAGTTGTTCAGGATGCCACTTTGATGTTCGAGGAGAAAAGATGTTGTCAGATTAGCCCAAAGTCTGTTGAACAGGTGATGAGAAAATGAAACTTGGCAGTTCTGCACAACAGGAGCTCTGGACCTTGAGAGAGTGAGGACAGGCTTCTCTGAGCAGGGCTGTGCTCACCAACCCTCTAACCCATAAGCTGGGACTGTCTCCTCACCCTCTCTCCCTGAAGTGGTATTAGAAAAAATTATTAAAAATACTCTGTCACTAGTTTGAGTGTTTCAGAAATGTGTGGTCGTTCTGAGGGTGTTTTAGTAAAGTAATTTTACACCACCTTCTACAACAACCCTGCCTATGGCAAATTCTTACCTCACAAGCTCTGATGCATTTCAAGCTAGCAAAGAAAACATCCTTATGTTTTCAAGGCTGTCAAATGCTGTTTATCCCAAATTCCCAAATGAGTCATTAGACAAAAAGGCAAATTTCTGCAGGTATAAAAGTGCAGCAATGGCTGTGTCCCTCGACAAGTTCTTTGTCATGTCAGCATTAGTGGTAGAATGAGACGAGAGGCGAGCGCCGTGCTGCGGAGAGCCCAAACACACGTGTTGTCCTTATGTGTTGTTTCCACAGCTCACTTCAAGAAGCTCACAAATCAGAAATTATGGACTTGCAAGAAAATTTCCAGAAGCTACTGGAGCTTGAGAGAGCAGCTGCGGAAGAAAAAATAGGTATTGGCAGCTTTTGTGCAGTATGTGTGACTGTGTTTATCACTAGGGGTTTAGATTGTTAAATTATCACAGAATCTGTTCCTACAGTCCTCTCTCTGGACTGAGAAAGACAGCACCAATCTGAGATCAGTTACTTCTGGAAGGGTCTGTGAAGGTTCCTCATCTTTTAACATACTTACAACAATTTTCCTTTCCTCTACTTAGTAATTGAGGAAAAATTGAGGAGAAACTGTCAACACAGTCACTATGGGAAGAGGCAAAATTCTTAAGGAGAAAGCTCTGGACATAATGGACAGACATTCCTTTGAGGTGTCAGTGCATTGACATTGTTATACTTGATTAGGTTAAAGTGAAGGTTAAAGGTTAAAGTAGTATCTAGGGATGAGGTGGAGTTAAGTAGGCTGGAATCAGAAATTTCTACAGATTCACTGGATTTCCTGTGTAGTGAGCTACCTTTAGAAAGATATCAATTTCTAGGGAAGGCTGGTATGATCAACGGTGTTTCTTATTTTAATTAAGCATATTTTAATCATTGGTTGTCATGACAACTACTACTTAGTAGTTACTACTTAGCTGTATGAGATGTGACTGCCTTTCCTTGTGAAATGGATGTATTTAGGTGACATGTCCAGACAAAACACAAAATACCTGATCCAGTAGAGTTCGTATTGCCATAATCAAAGTCATGGTTTTCCTTTCAACTGACCAGATTTCTACCGCTCTAGATTCTACCAATAATATGAAGTCAAATAGCAAAGATCTGCCCTGCAAGATTTGAAGTAAGATGTTACTGAAATTCTAAACGTTAACATTTTCCTGTAAACAAAATATTTCTGACTTCCTTTCTCAGAGGAGCAAAAAAAAGAGTATAGGCTGCTGAAGAATGCATTCCAGTTATATAAGGTAAGGGTGTTTTCTCTCCTGTGGTCCTATTTGAAACTGGATAACACTCAATTCTGTATTTTGCTTAATGGCAAAGCAGTGGGTGCATAGACTCCATATGTAGGCAGGGAGCCTTGGGCACAGGGGACTTTTTTTTGGTTCAAGTGAAATCTGGGAGGGGGATACAAACCCTTTCAGACAACACAGCAGAGCTTGTCTTACGGAGGCAGCAGTAAGATGTTACGAAGCCAGTGATTTGGCATTTAATAGTTTTTTTTCACCTCTGCAGTAGAGTAGTAGAGGCTCTTCCATGAACACAACTCCTTCTACTGTTGCTCCTAAGGGCAATCTTAAGAAGAGTTTTCTGATGTGTGAATGGCAAGAGCTAGGGGCTGTATTTGTAGCTTGGTGCGGGAGGTTCGAGGGTCTCTTGGTCTGTATGCATGGCTGTTTTCTTTCAGTTTTGTCCTCTGTGCAGAGCAGCATTGCTGATGAGATGGAGGAGAAGTGGCTCAGAAGAGAGGCAGAATGGAAGAAAAGTGAGAAGATTGAGTGGGAGAGAGCACTGTTACAGCAAAGTGAGTAAAGAGGGAGCTTGTATCTGCAGGCGCAGGTCGCCTGATGGGATCTCACGCTGAGACTGACTCAGGATAGTAAACGGATATCAAAGAATTTTGAAATTTAGTGAAATGAAACTTTTTTTAATCAAGCTTTCTAGGGCTAGAAACTCCCCTAGAATAACTACTTTTAAGAGACTGTAACCAGTTAGAGCAGTGCCTTCATCATGTTCCTGCTCGTCCTCTTGTGGCCCAGCAGTGAGATATGCCGTGTTTTTGTACACACCACGATCACAAGGTTTGCGGTGACTGCACCAGGGTCACCACATGAAGGAGAAATCCCAGAGGAAGAAGTGAAATGTGTTTTGGGAGGCAGTAATACACACTATGTGAGTGTGTAGGGTGACAGCTGCTTATAGGATGAACTTAGCGTTGGTTAGGTCTTCATTTCCTGCCACTTGATGCTACATTGAGCTACAAAAATATTGTTAGTAGAGAGTTATGGTAGAAAATCTGGGATAAAATACCACATTGTCCCATATGTACTAATTCCTTGCACAGAACTGGGAATGCTTGAGAGACCTCAGTGTGTGTCTTTCCACAGAGCAAGTGCTGACAAATAAATTTAAGAAGGAACTTCAGGAATTATCAAAGCTTCTTCAAGACAAAAACTCTACAATGGAGAAATGTTTCCAGCAGGAGAAAGAGGTGACTAGACCTGGAGAAATAAAGCCACATTCAAATGCAGTATAAGGTGTATGCTGTGACTGCGACCAGAAGCCACAGCAGTGCTCAGCACGTTGCAAGTCAGTGGCTTGTTTGCAGGGCCCCACATTTCCCAGCAGCGGTGTGGATCTGGGTCTTCTATTTAAGCATTCAGGAGGGAAGGGGTGCCTGGAGGAGCATGTTTCTCAGCTTATGATCCACAAGCTATAAATGTCTTCAGTATCCAGGCTCCTGCTGCTAACGGGTTCCTGGGAACCTGCCAACTTA
>JAVCKT010004875.1:0-21668 GCA_032273925.1 Rhynchotus rufescens
ATCTCGCGATGTCACGGGAGTTAGGTGCATAATTAATTTAGGCAGTTTACTGATAACCCCATGCCATACAAGGCGAAAAATTGAAATTAGTGTCCCTATTGGGCAGTAGGTGAGTTTGCGCATTTCAAATAGAGTATATAGGCAAACTGAACTACGCAATAAACGCCATTTGCCGCATCCTCCACATCGGTGTCTGTGCTCTATGGCCCTGGGGCGCGCACAACCCCAGGTCAGTCCAGCTAGCGAACGAGGCTTGCCGACCCGCTTCGGCAACAAAGCACCACGGCCTCACTTCAGCCTCCCCAGATTAAGCAGCGCCCACCTCCTGGGGACACTCAGTGGCAACAGGGGAGGCTCCTTAGCCTCTCAACTGCAGGCTCCAGATCTTCACCGCTTTCTGCTTTCTAAGATGCCACCAAATGGCAGCTTGGGGCTCAGCCCTGGCTGCAGCGGGGCTGTGGAGCCCATGGGCGCACGTGGGACGTTCGCACTGCGGGGAGGGCCCGGAGGAGCCGCTCCGTGGCTCACCTGGGCGGCCGTGTCCATCTCCACCAGGTCGGGGATGGGCTCGCTGTCCGGGGAAGACGCCTCGGCAGGGATGACCACCACGGGGCTGATGTGCTCCGACAGAGCCGAGGCTCGCAGGAAGTTGGGGGGGTTCTGGGGAGGCAGGACCGCGAGGTGACGCGGTGCCAGGAGCCGCTGCTCCTGCGGCCACCGGGTCCCGGCAGAGCTGCGGTCCGTGTGGCGCCAGTTGGGCTCTGCTCTGCATTTGCTCAACAAAACAAGTCTCAAATCCGCTAGATCCCACCGCGAGGGGCAGCTCTGCAGCAGCTCTGGCTGCAGGAGGCAGAGCTGGGCTGGACATGGGGCCGCAGGCTCCCTGCAGGAGCCGAGCACAACGGCCACGGTTCGGGATGTCACTGTGACCGAAGTCGCAGGCAGGACGGCAGATGCCAGAGCAGCGTCTCCGTGCGAAAGGGCCAGGCCCAGGGAGGCCTGCAGGGATGAACCGCAGGCCACGCTCTGCCATTCTCAAGAGCTGGATGAACAGCCAGGAAGCAAGGCAGGGCAAGGGGAGCAGGCCGCCCCCCGCAAGCCCCGGCCATGGCGGGGCAGGGCCCTGCATCCGTGTGGCACTCACCTCCGGAAGCTGCGGGATCTGAATGAGCCGCTTGAAGTACTGCAGGTTGCTGGAGCGATAGAACAGGTCCTTGAGCCTGAAAGGAGAAGGACAGAGGTTGGCGAGGGAGGCTCTCCAAATGCCCCACTTGCTCAGGAACCCCCTCAGGGGCAGCTCCACAGGCCGCGTCCAGCCTTCTCCCAGCGCAGAGGGAACAACCTCCCCTTGCTGCTGCGCTGGAGGGGACAGCTGAGCTGCCGTGAAACCCACAGCAAGGCCTGGGGAGGCCCCTCGAACCCCAGGCTCCCACCTCCTGCTCCATGTGAGAAGCAAATACCCAGAGACATCGAACTCCTGAGGCCTAAACCCCCATAAACCTCCAAAGGAAGTGATATGAAGAAGAGAGAAAAACCCCAAACTGAGAAGCACAGGAGAATGCACTGGGTCACCCCAGAGCTCCAGCCACCTCTCTGTCCTCTCCCTGAAGCGGCCAAACTTGCACACTTGAGGGCACAACAGAAAAACAGCTCCCGGGGCCAGCAGGGCAGAGCTTCCAGCCTGGGAGCTGCATCTGCAGCACCAGGTTTAATTCTCTGCGTGGACATCTCCCCGGAGTGGGCCTACCTGCTTTCTCAAGCTGCTTCTCATTTTGGCATCGAGAGTGTCCTGTGCCAAAATGTGCTCTCCACCATTCACTTCAAGCTGCTGGATCATTTCCTTCAGCACCTTGGCTTTTGTACAAGGAGAAGAGCATCTCTGGGATGCTCCTGCTCTTGCCACCCCCGTGGGCTGGGGGGGCCTCCATGGGGAGGCTCTCTGATCCTCTGTCCCATCCCGGCCATCCTGGCTTGCTGTGCGGATGTCACCATGTTCTGGAGACGCAGCACCCCTGTCCCAGGCTGCCGGAGCAGCGCTTAGGTGGGCGCTGAGGTGGTCCCTGACGTGGTCCCTGGCGCTCTGCCTGGGGCGGGGGGCTCGCCGCTCAGCGCTGAGATGCCCGCCTGCTGTTCCCTGTGCCCTTTCTCATTTCGACTGACCTAAAAAATAGTGTACTGGAGGCCGTGGGATTTCGCTGCCCTCTCTCTTTTCCTCTCATTTAGAGAAGCACTGAACACCACCAGCTCCACCACAGGGATGCTCCAAGAAACTCAGGGAACCATTTGTACTGAAGCCCAACATTTTGTCTCCTGTCTTTTGAGCAGTAACTACTTGGAGAGAGATCTGCCCTCATGTGCCGGGGCAGCTTAATTTCTTTTGGAAACAACCTCTTTCGCTGTATCATCTGTATCGCTCCGCTCATGCTTACAGATTCTAATAAACCCTGACTCACAAGTTGGCCATACAGCAACGTGCACCCCAGCCCATTCTATCACCTGTAAAAATCATCCTGGTGCTCCCACGGTACCAAGCACTAGGTGCCTTCGTGCCCCTCTTCTCTCCCCAGAGCACTTCGTAAAGAGCAATGTAATTCCAAATATTTTGCAGTCCTCAAGCATGAAGATAGCCAGGCAATTTTCCAGCAACACGGTACAGTCACTGTCTGATGTATGAGCTTCTGGATACCTTCATGGTTATGCTTATCTGCTCCTACCCCATTTTCTCTGTTTCTTTTAAAATCTATGCTCTTGATTCTTCATTTTGGGATAGCTCTGCAGACAGGTGGGCCCTGGCGGCAGATTAAGGGGTGCTGCTGCTCTGAGGCCCTTCAGGTTTTCTGCTCCTCAGTTGTCTCCCCTTGAAGAGCAGAAGGGCCGTGCTCAGCCTGTGCTTGCAGCCAGGCTCCTGCATCTCATTCTGAGTTCCCTTAGTACCATTCGGGATTAAAGCCTCCTTGTTCAGGACGGCTTTTTGCTGCTCCTGCTCTGCTGCCCTGACACACAGCCTCTCTTCTAGCACATCTGCAAGGTGCATATAACGCTCCATGTTACACTGTCCCCATGAAACCTCCTTGTAACATCCTTTCCAACTGTGTCACCACTCAAGGGACAATAATGCTGGAAAAAAAGCAGGATTCAGGTCTTTCCTGCGCGTTCCTGCCCTCCTCGAAAGCCCAGCTGGATTTCTGCCCTCAGTGTTCTCCCCTGCAACGTGACCAGCCCTCCCCGCTCGGCGTCCCAGCCCCTGTCAAACACACGTTTTCTCAACGTGGCCAAGCTCCGTGCTGACCAGATCAAACACTCCCAGCAAAGGCAGGAAGGGCAGGACTGAATCCCCAGCAGCGCCCGAGAGCCTTTCATCTCAGCATGCCGAGTGCACATTGTACTTAAAACTGCAATTAAACGGTTAAGGATTTCAAATCATCAGCTAGCATTTTATATCAAAGGCCATTAGCGGCTGAAGGCCTCTTTAGAATTAATAACACAGTTATCTAGTAATTCAATAGCTGTGGATTAGTGAAACAGAGTGGGTGTCCTGGAGGAAGCAGCCGCCCTGCTCCAGGGGAGCCGTTCCCAAGCAGAGGCAGAGAGGTCAGACTACGCTTGGCTTCTCCAAGTCCAAATTCTGCACGCCATCTGCTTCCATCGTTTGGCTGCTGCACCGGCTGCAAAGGGCCCTGGTGGGCCAGGGCCTGCAGACGGCTCCCATGGAGCTCGGAGCGATGCATGGGTCTCCTCCCGACCCTAGCTCCGAGGGTAGGAGTCAGCACTCACCAGCCAGGCACTTACTTTCTGAACTGCTCCAGGAAACGGTCCCTGTGGCCCTGCAGTGTATCAGCTGGGAGACCTGCAAGACGAAGGAAACGTTAACCTCACCTCCCGAGGGACACGCACGGGTCGGGACCGATCCGCCAGGCCATAAAGGATGGCGCTCCCCAGGGAGAGGCTCATCTCCCGGGGTTCGAATGCTCCAGGCTCAGCCTCCTGCTGCAGGATGGGCTACAGGGTCGGATCTCATCCCCTGAGATGCTCTCAGGACCCTGCGGGGGATGTTTTTCTGGAGCAGAAGATCAGGGCTGAGCAGGGCTGTGAGCTGCCATCTGGCTGCTGCCTCTGCAAGGTTTCTTGGCCCACGCAGCGTGCCATTAGTGCAACCTCTCCAAAGCCAGTGACTGCAAGGCTGCACCTGTGAGTCCACACCAAGAGGGCAACATGAAGAAACTTACAGGCTCTGAGAGCACTGGGTGGTGCCACCAGCTGGATTTCCCTACCCTACGGGTGCCGGGGTTTTGGAGGCTCCTCACGTGCAGCAACTCCATGGCCAAAGTGTGTACAGCAGTGCAGGAGCCCTGCGGCACGTGCAAAGCTAACGTGGGATGAAGAGTGCCCATGCCCGTGGCACAAGGCAGGAAGAGAGGTCTGCCCTGTTCTTTTCCATCATCTGTGCATCCTTGGCCAGTGCAGAGAGCTCTGGTGACTCTGGTGGCACTGTGGAGGGGCTCGGACATGACAGAGATGTGCTCTCCTGACATGTGCAGAGGTCCAGCCCAGCCAGGCCTCCTGTCACAGGAGCTCCAAACCATTTGGCTCATGCCATCAAGCACTGGGAGCCCCAGGACTGCAGAGAAAGGAGGTTCACTGGGATATGTGCAACCCACATAGCATCCAGCTTCCTGCAGAACTGCCCCAGGAACCTCCCGTGCTGCAGCACAGCTGGTGACAAATTGGAGCGGTGGCAGCCCCGCGGCTACTTACAGGAGTGGAGTTTGAAAAGGAGCTTGACAGTGTAGTCGTAGAGGTGGCTGCAGTCCAGTATGACCTGGATGAGCGGAGCCAGGCGGCACTGGCCTGCAGCAGTGACCGACACGGAGCGCGACATGTCCAGCGAGTTGAACACTACGGGAAAAGGAAAGAGGGGAGATGGGGCTCAGGCCTCGTGGGAACTGGTCCCCCAGTGCAGACGGTCACGGCACATTTCATGGTTTCTGTGTGGGAATTCACACCACCAGGCAGGTGCCTCTGACCTAACAATCTAAATCTTAGATTTGGGGGAAAACTAGGGTCAGTTTTCCTCAAGTCTCTAAGGTCCATTCCCTCCAGACCAGAGGTCCAAAGTGGGCCAGCTGCATTAGGCCACCACGAGCTGAAGTGAGTGACCTGCTGGCCTTTGGGGCTGAGGCGTAGCCCCTTGCTCCCTGCCTGCCCCTTGCAAGCTCAGCGGCAGGGCCAATTCCCAGCTGCTTTCCCAGGACAGCCATGCAGGCGTGGGGCCGCTCTCGCTTCACGCTGGGGCTGCTCTCAAGGCCTCCGCGCACATCCCGGGAGCAGCACGGCCGTGCTGGGCACACACGCACCCGGGGGACCCTTCTGCAGTGTGTGCAGGCCCTGCTGCCCTTCCACTCAGCCCTGCCATTCCCGCGGGAGGCAGCTCCTGCAGCCGGGTCAGCCCCACATCGGCTGAGCTGGCACCTCGGGGGCCTCTCCACTCGCACGGGGCGAACGGATCGGGCCGGCTGCTCCGCACCAGCCTCCCAAGCCCCCAGTGAGACCCTGGCCCCAGCAGCCCCCAGTGTTCTCCGGGTCCCCGCGGGTTTCCAGCCCCGAGGAGCCGGTCGGAGGCCCGGCCAGGTCCCTGGAGCGCCAGCTCTCCCGAGCTGCACGGGCCCCTCCACCCTCTCTGCCTCCCCGACACGGCCCCGGGCTTCACGTGAGCACAGATCATGCAGCCCAGCCCCGGCACAAACTGCTCATCCCGGCTATTCCCCAGCGGCACAAGTGTCCTGGGCTCCCGCCGGGCGCCCAGGGCTGTGAGCACAGGCAGCCGGGAGCAGGCAGAGACCCGCAGTGCCGGGGGAAGGGATGCCGGCTCGTGTCCGAGATGCTCCGCAGCGAGGAGGGAGAGTGGAGGCGGCGCTAAGACACCCACGGGCAGCTGGCAGGGCTCCTACCGCACCCCTAGGCCACACGAGGCAGGTTTTGCATCCCAGCCAACTCTGGGGTGTCATAAAGCGTATGCCAAGTCATTCTTCCAAAGCAAGTGAGCCTCCTTGTGACCTGAAGCATTTACACAAGGCACAAACAAAGCTGGTCCCAAACGGTTTAGTGAGGAAAGGGACCACAGGCCATTTCAGTGGGGCCTCCTGGGAGACCGGCAGGAGCAGGAGGCTGCAGTAAGAGCCTGACCCAGAGCCCCATCCTACAGCTCCTGCCTGCGAAAGCAGCCTCTGAAGGGGCCTCCTGCATGGGCAGCAGTACGGGCAGGAGGCCCAAGCAGCCTCACATGGGCAGGAGGCCCAAGGAGCCTCGCAAAGCAGCCGGGCAGGAGGGCAGTCCTGGCACCAGCGCCGCGCGGCCGGGACTGGCCCTTCAGCACCAGCCCCGCTGAGCAGTCCCATTTCTCTGCAGGCCTGGACACGAGGGCATGGATCCAGCTCCAATAAAACACATCCCTCTACCACAGGGCACACAAATTCATGCTCTTGTCTCCGATAAAAGGAACCTCTATGCCACAACACGTTTCCACTTGTGCTTCAAGGCTATCACGTGCCTCTAATGCACTGTAGTGCCAGCACTCCAGGCCTTGTAAACAAGGAAATGCTGGATTGCTCTGGTATTGCTTAATTCACCCCAAATGCACCTTGCTGCTGCAAAGAAAAGTGCATGACAGTTCATGGCTCCCTAGTCCCGAGAGTTGAGAATTGCTTTCTGCTTCATCAAAGCCTCTGCAGACATGAGGAAGACAGCGTGTGGTCCTCCCACCGCTACCAGGGCTACAGTAACGCACCAGGGCAGCACAAGCCCTCTGCTAATACAAGCACAATGTGTCACAAGCCCACAAGCAAGCAAAGAAACCGGGCCCCGGGAGAGCGCTGAACGGGGAGATCATGGGCATGGGGAAGGGAAAGCGGAGGAGCTGGGGAGGAAGAGCTGGGCGCCCGTGATGCTGAGGGTTGCTGCGGGAGGCATGAGCCAGGCACAATTCTCTGACATGAAATAACTGGGGCTAATAATAACTCTGGTGAAATGCACGAAAAACAGATGAGCTCAGACGTCCTCAGACAACTCCCTTCCTGGGGCGGGGGACTCGGCGTCGCGCACACATCGAGCCCGGCCGCCTGGCGGAGGCTGCTCGGCCTCCTCTGCCACGGCGCCCCGGCCCCCGCCACAAGCCACCTACCCGTCTGGAAGAGGTTCAGCTCGCACTCGAGATAGTCAAACATCTCCACTGTCAGCTGGAAACTAGAATGGAGGGAATAAGGTTAGAGCACCCGTGTGACCCCGCGCAGCCTCATCTCCGGGCAGGTGTCACCACAGAAGGACCCACAGGCCGTGCAGGGCAGAGCCCACCCTGCCGCGTGCTCGTGGTAGGAAGTGGGGAAGGGTCCCTGCAGGGGAGCCCCTGCAGAGCCCCTGCAGCTGACACCCAGCTGCCTCCCTCACCTCCTGCCCTGCAGCCTGCCCCGCTTCTCCCGCCCAGGACTCACAAGTTATTGACGTCGTTCTCGCCGGCCTCGTCGAGCTGCCGGTCGGACATCTGGAGGTTGCCAGGGAACCTGGGATTCTGCCCAAGGGAATGGAGAAGGAGTCAGGGAAAGGGCTGTTGAGGACCTCCCAGTGTGGCCACAGCTCTGCCGATGCTGCCAGGCCGTGAGGGCCAGGAGTGGGTGCAAGGGACCTGGAGTGGCTCTTAGAATGTCCCCATGAAGCCCTGTGGGACTCACAAGTGCTGCACGCTGGTCTGCTCAGCTGTGGGAACGCCGCCTCTCTCTAGCCAGGCCCTGCAAAGGTTCTGGCGGCGGCCTAAAACCTCACGGTCCATCCCCACGTCCTCTGCACCCACCTGGCCAAAGCGAGCTGCAGGCTTCCTCAGAGCTGGCCACGACAGGGACAAACCTGCATCCCTGCAGACTCCAGCCCGCTGGCGGGGCAAGCAGCACGAGGGGCAGTGGGTGCTGTGTGGGGCCAGCCCCACACGCTGGCCCTGCAGCAGGGGCACTGCCAGCCCTAACCCACTGCCTTGCCACGAGGAGCAGCAAAGCCCTCCAGGGAGTCTCTCGCCCGGGCAGGGGCTGGAACCTGCAGCTACCAGGGAAAAGCCCACGGCCTTCGGGGAAACAAGGCTGGAGCCTCCGCAATCTGCACCCCCACACTCTGTCTAGTGAGGGCTGATCTCCTCGGGCTCAAAGGCTTTCAGAAGCCAGGCCCACGCTGTGGGGCACTGGTCTGGCTTCAGAAAGTGCCTTTGAAGGAAGAAATGTTTGTAATAATCATGAAGTGTCCTGGAAGAGAAAATCCAGGTGGGAAGCACGCCGGCGCAGGCGGTGAGGAGCACAGGGTGCAGTCCAGTGCAGCCCCATGGGCTGTCCTGGTGGAGCCACGGCTCCAGAGCCCTGCTTGGCTGCCGCCAAAGCCTGGCTTTGCAGTGCACTTGTGTTTGAGCCGAGCTTGAAAGAAAACATCCCAGGTACCAAATCTGGTGCTGCCAATTATTGTAAGGATGAGGGCACTCGAAGCCATGCAGGGCAGGGTTGGAAAGGCCCCCAATGGCTTTTCATGCCGCTCCTGGAGGCGAGCCTTCATTTTCCTGCCACAGGCCTAAGAAAGCGGCTGCCTTGCTAACTCCCCATGGGGGAAGCGCTGCTCCCAGCGCGCGGGGCACATTCCGCTGCTCCGCACGACGCGCTCGCCCGCACGTGGCCGACGCCGGGCTGGCACCGCAGACCCGCAGCCTGCCACGTCTCCGGCCACGTCCCCTCCAGATGCCCTCCAAACAAGGAGCCTGCACAGCAGCTCTGGTCTGCACAGCCAGAACAAGGTCCTGACACCAGCAGAGGGACAGAGGTTAAAAAATTCTGGCTCTCCTCTGGCTTCAAGTGCTCAGAAGCTCCTTTGGCCCAGGAGCCCAAAGGCCAGAGAGGGAAAAAAAGGGGATTTCAAGTGACAGACATTGGTAATTTCATCCTGGGTCCCCAACCTGGGGACAGGGCTGGGCGGGACAGGATGGGACATGAGGCTGCGGCGCTGCCTAGGGCAGGGCACGGGGCAGCCCCTCTCCCAAACGTTGCTCACCCTCCCCGCGTGCGGCAGCCTGCAGAGAGCACGAGTCCCCCTTGCAGGCTGCACTGCGGGCCGCGCATCCTGAGCAGTGTTTGCAGAGAGCTGCCGCACGCGCGGCCACCACGTGCTCTTTGCCCCGAACGGAGCCCGCGGTGGGCGGCAGGCAGCGGACGCAGCGGCTCCGGTGATGGGTCCTGCCCCTTCCCTCGGCTTCTGCGCTGCTCCCCGCCGCCGAGGGACAGAGCAGCTGGCACGGGGGGTAGATAACGCGGGGGCTGCCCTGGCATCACGAAGGCAGAGGCAGCTGTGGGCTGAGCAGGCTTGTTCTGTGCCACCTCATCTCGGTTTTCTGGTTCATCTCAGACTGTGCTGACTCAGACAACCCTCCTTTGCTCATACACCAGTCGGAGCTGGCGCCCTTCTGCTCATCCATCTCTGTGCATGAACGGGGCTGCCCTTCCAGCCTAAACCTGCAGCTTCCCGTCCTGCGTTCGAAGTGTGATGGAGGACCTGGGCTCTTCAGGGGATTCTTTCTTCAGCACTAGCTGCTGCCCTGACGAGTCCACAGCTGAGGACTCCAGCAGCCTGGCAGAGACCCAGCAGACCAGGGATGCAGCCCCAAAGCTGCTTCTGCTCCCACCAGCCTCCTGCTCAAAGAGCTTCTTCGCAGCGTCCCCAGTTCCAGAGCAAAGACCTAAGCACGTCCAAGGAGCCAATGTGTCCAAACACGCCATGAACCATCCCCAGGGCTTTGCTCCTCAGGTCACTTTAGCTGCAGGGGAAGGACAGAGACGCTGGCAGTTTGTGTCACTGTGTCACAGCAGCAGCATGAGGTCTGTGATGGAGGGAAGGACATGCTGGGGTAAGGGGAGGACTGCATCGTTCAGGGTGCTCTGCCAGGCGCTGTCCTGCTTGGCTGCATTTTCACTGCTTTCTGCCCCTGCATACCCAAAACGCAGTCTCTTGGGGTGGCCCTTGAGCTGGGCCCAGCTTTAAGAGCAGGGCTAAGCCCTGGAGCCCACTTGCAGCATCAGCCCTCCAGCACACAGGCTGGCCACTGCTCTCAGGGCTGGTTCACGCAGCGTCCACACTGTGTCCAGCGGGGGCTGCTGATCCCAGACGTGGCCCCCAGTGCTGGGCTGGGCTCGGCGGGCACAGAGACATGGGCAGGACACAGCGGGACGGAGGACACTCACTTTTGTGTGGAACTCCATCTTCGTTCTCAGCAGTTTGAGGTAGATGCTGCACAGCTGTCCATAGCCCTCGCTCAGGTGACCCTGGGGACACAACAGAGCCATTCACACGAGGCGAGGCCGAAGAAGCCTCCCCACTGCTGTGACAGACTCCTCCGGACTCCTCCGCAGCACGCCTGCCCGCCCACGCTCTCCTCCCTGCGCCAGCCCAACCTTCCCAGGACGCCTGAACCTCCATTACTGTCTGCACCACCACAACCTGCCACCTTCCCAAGCCTCTTTTCCCAAAGCACAAGCCAAGGCTCCAGGGTGCCTGGCACCCTGCTGAATCGCCTTGTCCTTCCTGCCACCGCGTGAGCCGGGTACCACAACACACAGGCTGCGGCTACCAGAAGGCACTGGCTGGGGCTGGCATACGTCTTTGCAGCAAATGTGCCAAGAGCTTTATACAGAACCTGGAGAAGGGGAGAATCCCAGTGGGATGACTTGGTCATGCCTCTCAAGACATTTTTGTGGTCATGACGTGTCCCAGCTGCTTTCACCAAGATATGCAAGATGCCCAGCTGAACAACCAAAGCAAAGGTGCCAGGACACGCATAGAGGCCCAGGAGGACCCTCCATCTGACGCCTGGGACCTTGTCCTCGTGCAGGGCTGTCCTGGGCTCTGTCAGGCACCCGTGTTGCTGCTAAGAGCCAGAGCTCTCCCACTTTTGGGAATGCATCTAGTGAGCCCAGAGGAAGAGCCAGGTTCTGCACTTCCCACACCAAGGGCTGGCTGCGCTCCTGGCACTCGCACTGAAGGACGAGCTCAGGAGCCAGGAGCCAGGGCAGGGGCAGCAGCAAAGGCAGCAGAAGGTCTCATGTCCAGGGTTTGCAAGTACTATGGAATTCTCATGATTGGAAAAATGACATTTTGGGGGTCTGCAAACCCTCCAGGAAACCTTTTTTCATGTTAACTCCTGCAGTGCAGAGGAGCCTGCGGCTCTGACGCTCCTGCGCTGCCCTCAAAGCTTGAAGCCGCTCCGGCAGCTCCGTGCAGCCTCCCACTGCCCAGGCTGCCCTGCCGGCAGCACTGGGGGCTGCCCAACCTCCCTGGACACGGTCCCGTCCAGCCCCTCCTGGCAGCCGCTGCCCCACGCCGCTCAGGCCGCCTCTCCGCACCCTGGGGCGATCCCTGCCTCCTTGTGCCCTTCCCTCCTCCTCCTCCCCGCGGACATTCCCCCCCCCCCGCCTCCTCAGCAGCACACAAGTCCCTTCCTCCCCCCTGCCCACCCTCCAGCTCTGCCTCCCGGCCGTTTCTTGGCAGCCTGCCTCGCCCTGGCTTTCCTTGCTCTCCCTTCCACCCCATTTAACCCAGCGTAGCTGGAAAGAGGTCACTCGCGTGACTAGGAGTAGTCCTGGCTCTGAACCCTCCCTCTCATTCACCCCTCTTCGCAGCAAGGCACAGCAAACCGAACAGAGCTGGCATTTCTAGGCCAAGCCGCCCTCGGGAGCCGGCGATCGCAGCCAGAAACAGCCCGGAGAGATCTGAAGGCTCCCGATACCCACCCAGCGCTCGACGTTTCGGGGCAAGAAGAGAATCAGGCCAGTAAGGCAGAGTCAGCGACAGTTGCTCTGCGCTATGGGTCTGTGTGAGCAGGGTAAGACCCTGGGGGCAGCTGTGGGGCTGGGGGGCAGCCGTGAGGCCGGGAGGAGCCGGCACCATCTCCCCATCACTCACCCACATCCTGCTCATGTCACTCAGCTCGTTCTTGTACCTCACCGAGTCTTTCAGGACCTGCAAAGAGAACCAAGAGGAACATAGCGGCAGGCGAGGGCAGTGCCCGCGGGCGGCCCCGCCGCTGCCAGCCCCACATGCTGGGGACAACGCGGACATCACTGAGTCACAGGCAGGCCAGGAAATGGGGTTCCTGGAGGCCTTCCCAGCGCTGCAGAGACCTTGCGCTCTCATCACAGGCCAGCATCAGCCCCAAGGTGATGCAGGCTCCCGATCCCTCCAGAAGGATGGAGAATCCTTTCCAACCTCATATCCGCAGTGTCACCTGGGCAGGGCGCTGCCCTCCATCCCCATCCCCGGGGACGCACTGGCTCTGCGCTGGGGAGCTGCTCTGCACGGCCCAGCTCAGGGAATTTCAAGGGGTTCTCCTCAGTAGGGGCTTTTCACGGAATCACAGAGCTTTTCTGGTCTCTGAAGGGCTTGAGGTTCTCCAGGTAAAAGGGAGGAGGTGGAAGAGGACTGGAACCAAAGTACGTGCAGGTAATGGAGTGAACAGGAGCCAGGTGGGAGGGCTGGGGACAGGGCGGCTCCGCCAGGCTGCGGGGACACACCAGGGCGTGGGGACACGTCAGGGCACGGGGACATGCGCCTGCAGCGCCGCCTGTGCTCTCCAGCACCCGAAACGCAGGGCACAGGGCGCGAGTTTGAGGGGCCGTGATGGGCACGGGGCCTTCTCGAGAGCCCTCGGGGCAGCACCTACGTTGGAGTGGCCGTCTCGGAGGAGCTTGTGGAAGACATGGCAGAACTTCCAGCAGAGCACAGCATTGCCGGAGAGCGGGAGGCGGTTCACGACGGACCAGAAGGTCTGCGCCCCCTTCTCGTGGTGCGTGCCCAGGATGCATGGTGCGAGGCTGGTCAAGGAAACACCCGCTGCCACTCTGCAGGGCCCTCCCCAAGCAGCAGGCAGGCTGGCTGCCCCTCAGCACCCCTGCAAACCCCGCGGCACACGGGCACCCCTGCCCCGGAAAACAAAGGGTCCGGGCAAGCAACCGTGTCCGTGACGAGGGGCTGAAGGGGAAACAGCTCCTGCATGGGGCGCAAAAGCGCAGCCGGGTGCCAAGGAACGCGCCGTCCTTTCCCAGCGAGGCCCAGGAGAACCAAGGAGCGCTGGGACCGCGCAGGAGCGGAGAGGCTGCCAGGCCCAGGCGCCAGCGCGGGCACACGCTGCGGGCCTGGCTGCACGGGCGCTCCTGCGCCTGGCACCGCGGCTGCGGCCCCGGCCGCCAGGAGAGCCGAGGACCACAAATCCCCCGGGGGATTTAAGCACCATAGGTCCCGGTTAGACATTCTCGGCCACCACTGCTCCCACGGGAGTGGCAAGGGCACAAGGCTGGCTCCCAGGCCACCAAAAAGCAAAGCCTGGAGCAGCAGGAGGGATAGGGGAGTGGAAGGGGAGAGGGGAAGGCCCGGCCGCCACCAGAGAGCCCGCGGGGCCTGGCTCATCCCGATGCTCCGCGCAGCTGCTCCCAACGTGCCGCGGCCCCTTTCCGGACAGCCCCAGCCAGCTCCCACGCTCGCTTGTCCCGCGGCCAGCGCTCGGAAGGATATTTCTGGCGTGTTTCTCCTTGACAGCCACTTCCTGCGTATTAATGGCCTTATTGATGCTGACAGTCTGAAAAACAGAAGCGGGGAGGGGGTGAGGAGGGAAGGGCTGGGGCGCCCGGTCCTGCTGGGTGGCACCTGCCGGGGCCTGGGTCCCATCCAGGCCCCCGGCCCTCCCAGCCGCCGCCGCGGCTGCCAGCTGGACTCCGCTCATTCCCGGATGCCTCTCTGGGATGTGCCCGGCATCTGCCAGGTCCAGCTGCTGCCAGGGCTTATTTACCCAGCATAATAACGGAGCAATTGAAGCGGCCCCCACAAAGGGCTCCGTGGTGCCCGCGGGGGCTGGCGGACCCCGCTGCTGACCCTGCCTCACGGTCGGCAGCCAGCAGCCCCTGCTCTCATCTGCGCGGGGCTGCACGGAGCGGGGCCGCAAGCCCCGTGGGGACAGGCCAGCGTCCGGCGGAGCGAGGATGGGGCCGGCCGCGCCGCGGGCAGCCGGGGCGGGCAGGGTGCCGCGCAGCCGGGGCAGCTTCGCCTCCGCCCGCGGCTCCCGGTGCCGCTCCGGCTGTGCCCGGCCCTGCCGCCGGCCCTGCTCCTGCGGCCGTGCGAGGAGGCCCGTGGGTAGCCCTTGCCCTGCCCGCCTGGCCGCAGCCACCCTGCCCCTTGCCAGGAAGGGCACGTTTCGCAGCGCAGACGTTGCAGCCCTCGCGGAGCAGCGCGGGCAAACACGGAGCGGGAGCAGCCACTGCACGTGGCCTCGGCCCACACAGAGGCGTTGGGCGGTTCTCCTTGCGGGGCTCTGAGGGTTCTCCTTGGCCCCATCCGCTTCCCCAAGTGCACGGCCGGCTGGGAGGCCACGGGAGGCCGGGTGATGCACCAGCCCTTGCAGCCACGCGAGCTGCCGTGAGCCAGTGCAACCTGCGGCTGCGGGAGGCTGGGACACGAGCCCGTGAAAGCAGCGGGATTAATCCCCTGCCTTATCCATGCCCAGGCTCCTGCGTCTCCCCTAATCTCCAAGACAGCCCTGCTGCTGCTTCATCCCAACAGATGGTGGAGAGGAAGGCAGGAAGCTCCAAGCAGGGCCAATGCCGTGCGGGAATGAGGGCAGCACACGGGGCACCGGTCACACCCCCAGCAAACACAGCACTGAGTAGGACCCATGTCCCGGCTCCCTGGAAAGGACCCTCTGCCCCCAAGGACTCACTACCCGGACCGGAAAAACACAGAAAAACTGAGGCAGCTTCTGTTCTAATCCACAGCCACCAACAACAAGCCCGAGAGACAACTGAGCATCCCCTCGAAGGTTTCCAGGTCTGGTTTCTCAGCACCCCAGGACACCCAGCCCTGCTCTGTGTGCCGGGAAACGCGGCTGCCTGCTCCAGCGGCATGGGGCGCTCCGGAGCACAGCTCTCCGGGCAGCCGCTCCATGCTCCGTGTAGGCACCATCCACACGGTGTGTGGGGAAAGTGGTGCACGGTGTGCCCAGCGCGCCGAGCGGCTCCCGCGCCCGCCCTGCGCCCGGGTGGCCGATCGCCCCGTCGCGGCTCCTCTCTGGGGTGGGATCCACCCTGCGCAGGGGGCTCCGCTGAGCGTGGCCGGGGATCGGGAAGAGGCGGGATGAGCTTCTGGGAGGCAGCACAGCCTGGCCAGGCGTGGATGGAGACCAGACCTGCGGCTGGGCCAGGCCCCGCGGGAGCGGCAGGGCCGGCAGTGGGGAAGCCGCGGGCTCCGTGCGGAGCAGCCGGGCCTCCCGGCCGGCTGGGGGAAGCCCTGCGGGCTCTGCAGGCAGCGCAGCGAAGGGTGGGAGCCACCGCTGCAGCCCTGCCCTTCCCCTGTGCACCACGGCTTGTTATTTGTGCTAAAAAGAGGGGGAAAAAAGAATTTCAGCATTATGCTCATTTTCCTCTTACAAAGGCCAAAGCAGCAGAAAACACTCAGAACGGAAGGGTTTCTGCAGCAGCAGCTGCGCCTGATGGCGACGCACGGCGGGCAGTGGGCTCCTCGGGGACTCGCATCGCCCCGTGCCTCGCATCTCCGAACCGCGCTCAGGATGGTGCCGCTGGCCCTACAAGGAGCCGTTTCCCTCCACTTCCCTGCCTGGCTGGGAATCTCTCTCTGGCGGGAGCTGCTCCCGGCCCAGGGAACTGGGCGCTTCTCCAGGGGGGTTTGTGCCAGCCCAGTCGGCTGCACCTGCTCCCGCAGCAGGGGAGGATGGGGAGTCTGTGGAATGACCGGATCAGCGCAGGGGCTGCACCCCCACATCCCAGCCCGAGCCAGCCCCGCGCCCCTTCCCTGACACTGGGACACAGCTCGGGAGAGCCACGAGGTCACTGGGGCAGCGGGACACCCCGGCCGTGGCATTGCTGCTGCAGGGCGGCAGGGACCGGCAGGGCTCGGTGCAGCAGCGCGTGGCGCCTGCAAGGAGGGAGCTCCTGCGTTGACAACCACGTGCCCGGCAGGGCTTCAGCGTCACGTTTTCCTCCAAGCAACCTCAAAGAGAGCAGGGAATAGAGAAAGAGGAAAGCCAGGGAAGCTCCGCACTCAGTGGGGGAGCTAAGGACGAAGAGGGATCCTGCGGGTGACGTGTCGGGGCTCGTGGGCAGCTCCCGCTGTGGCACCTTCCCAATCTCCCACGGCGGCGCTGGGGCCGCACGGACCGAAGGCTCGGGAGCGGAGCGGCTGCCAACAAAGCAGGATTAGCGTGGGCCATGGTGCTCACGGCGCTCGGAGCGGCAGCATCGCGTGGAACCGCCCCGGGTCCTGCCGTCCCCCTCACGGAGCTGGCCCGGCCGGGCAGCGGTGGCACCAGTGGGGAGACTGCAGCCCCCGCGCCCAGGGGCTCCCCGCGGCCGCCGGGCGCCCGACAGGGCTGCCCTGGGGAGCCTCCTGCCGCGGTGGCTCCAGCTCCCTTGTAGCCACTGGGTGCGAGCGCCGTCCCGCCGTTCTCGCCACAAGCCACTCGCCCAGCCCAGCAGCCCCCGCGGGGGAAGCGGTGGCACCCGCTGCCTCCGGCTTGTCCGAGCTCTGCTCCCGGGGGAGGAAAACCCGGAGCCTGCACAGCGATTCTCTGAGGGCCGGGCAGTGCCCACAGTTCCTTCCCACAGGAACCACGCTGTGCAGATGGGAGGACCATGAACATTCCCGGGTCTTGGAGCGCCCCGGATATGTGGCTTGTTGGCATGAGAGCCCCGACGGCTCCTCTCTGACAGAGTGCCCTGCCGCAGGCGCCGTCGCAGGCGGTTTGGACACAGGGAGCTGAGGGCCCTGGCCAAGGGAGCGGTGCAAGCAGCGGTGCCCGGCAAAGCGGTGGCTGCGGGTGCTGGTCCCCACGGCAGGAAGCCCGTGGAGCCACCAGCGGAGCCCAAACAGTGCGGGGCCACTCGCAGGCACTAACGCACGCGGGGCCGCGGACAGCGCGTTGCAGAGGCTTTCCTGAGCGCGCCGAGGCAGGTCCCTGGGCCCCGTGCAGACGCACACTCCGCAGCCCCGTGCAGGGCTCCCCCATCGCCCTGCTCTGCACTGCCAGCCTGCCGTGGTGCAGAGAACAGCTCAGCTCAGCGCAGGGGCCCTCCTGCCTCCTCTCTCTAAAAGGAAGTGAGTGTTGACTAAGAGGCCAGCACGATTGCACATTATTCGGAGAAACCAAGCGAGCTGCAGCTCAAATCCTCTTTGTGCTGTTCCTCATTTCCCCGATCTGCAGGTGGCCGTTGGGGCCGCACACACTGCGCAGCGCTGCGCGGACACGGGGTGGTGGCGAGTGTGGCCCGAGCGCCGCAGAGCTCCGGGAAGGAGCCCATCCAAGCAATTCCCTGCAGTGTAAATCCTGGGGCAGTCGCTGTGGGCCGGGGAGGATGGGGGGCTCCACAGGCGCCTCCAGCAGCACGTGATGGCGCTGCGTCCTGGGGGGCTCCGGAGCTCCTGGAGGGCTCCGTGGGCGCTCGCTGGCCCCCGGCAGCAGCCCCACGAAGGCAGCAGCCGCCCGGCCTGCCCGCACAAGGGAAATGCAGCTGGAGAGGCTCCGCGGCCAGGCAGACCGCAGCAGCCTCACGGCGTGCATGCACACACATATGTGTGAGTTAAGAGGATGCCCAGCACGACTGCAGAGCTCGCAGTCCTCCAACTCAGCCCCACGTTCCCTTAGGCCAGGGTAACAGAAAAAGCGCTTCCTTGTCGTTCACCCTGTGCCTCGGGGCTGCCTGCAGCCGCACCGCTGAACTCAGAAATTCAGCGCTCCTCAGGCTGGGGCTGCTCCCGGGATGAGGCGCCCTGGCCACCTTTGTAAGGGAGTTGTTGCTGCTCTAGCCTCCTGCTCCAGCCTGGAGATAATCCCTGTAATTGCACAAGCCTCAGCATTTGTCCTTGCTTGGGCTGCAAGACAAACACATTTTCCTCAAAGCAACAGTTGCCTCAGTCTCTGGACACCCGAGTGCCTTGCTGCGTCAGCCGGGCTTTGCTCACGACTGAGCAGGCTGGAGATGACACCTTGTGAAAACGTTTCTCCAGGAGAGCAGAGGGGGCTTCCGCAGGACCCGCTCCCTGCAGGGCTGCGTGCCAGGCAAACCCTCCGGAGGAGCCGGAGCGCACGGGCTAGAGGAGGACAGGCAGACCAGGGAGCTCAACAGCCACATGAGCCAGAAGGAATGGGCTGCCCCGAGAGCGCATGGAGCCCCTTTCCTTGGAGAAACTCCAACGCCGTGGGACACAACCCGCGGCCACGCGCTCCAGGGGAACCTGCTTGAGCAGCGGCATGGACTGGACAATCCCTGCAGCTCCCTTCAGCCTCAGCCCCTCTGTGATGCTGTGAAGATCCATCACCACAGGGCCTGCCCCTCCGGGATCACTGCCTGCTGCAGCAACCAACGCGGCAGCTGGCGACACGAGCAGGACCAAAGACGTCTCTCCACAGGGCAGTGGAGACGATCCTGAATCCTGAGGGATCCTAGGCCTCTGGGGCAGCTTCCAGTGCCTGAGCTCTTCGCTTGAGCCGCCCTGAGCAGCTGGGATCTGCAGCGTCCCTAAGACAGCACTGCCACCAGGCAGGTGACACAAAGCACACCCCATATCATGAACCCTCTTGAGAAATGGCAGCGGAGGAGAGGAGAGGACAGAAGAAAGGGCTACCTGGAGTCAGCGGATGCAAATCTTTATCCTTACCCATGGACAGAACCACAGACAAGAGGAGAAAACCCTAGCGTGCTGCCCGGGCTGGCACCTGGATTTCCTGGCATTGCCTTTAACCCTTGCTGGAACCCACAGTGAGGCTCCTGGCACAGACACAACTGGCAAAGGTGACAAAAAGCACCGTGGCACCTCCTGATCCCCTGGCACTTGGTACAACGTTAACAACATCATGCTGAACCTGCCACGGTCACCGGCTTCACTGCGAGAGGCAGCGCAGGGTCTGGGCACTGGGGAGCAGCTCTTCTAGCACTCGTGCTCAAGGAGAAACCGCTCCTGGTGCAAGAGAGCGAGGGCTGAGTTGGACACGTGCATCGCGGGCGGACGCTGGAATGGACACGCTCAGGCTCGCCGTGAGCTCAGCGGCCTTCGCCCCGCGTGTACCACCATTCCCCGCAGGACACAAATCAATATCACCTGCAGTTTGCTCGCTGCATGGAGTGTATACGGACCAGAGACCATGCCGTGGCTCCCAGCTGCTCCTCGCTGCAGCAAGCTCCAGCCCCAGTGGGATCAAACTGGAGGAGGCAACCTGCAGGCCAGGGCACTCAGGAACTCCACATGCAGGGAATTAACTCACCCTTCCTCTTGCAAAGTGGCCCCTGCAGATCCTCAAGGCCCCGAAACTGGCCGGACGGCATCAGGGAAGCTAAGGGAAACATGGTGGGATTTGATTGCTCCCTCCGACTTGGAAACAACCGAAGAGAAGGGACGAAGGACAACAGCAGATGGACTTGCCATGGGTCTCAGGGACTTGGGGAGACCTCCAAGTGAGGGTGGTGGAGACCGGGCAGATGGCAGCAAGCAGAGCCACTCTGCAGACCTCGGCCTGCTAAGAGGGGATTTCAACACTCTGTACAGTGACACTGGAACAAGAGCTGAATGCATCAAGAGCCTGTAGGTGAATGCATCCCTTCGCATGACTGTGGTATCAAAATCCAAACAGCCATTAGATTTCTCAAAATGCCATAAACAATTCAGGCAGATTAATCACTTGGACAGAACCCAAGCTCTACACACACATCTTTCACCCAGCTTAAGCAACATGGACTCTATCAAGGCTCAGGAAAGCTTTGGGAGAAAAGACAGAAGCAAAACTGAGAGCGCAATTATGGCTAGCAAAAAAACCTGAGGTACAGAAAACCCGTCCTCATTCCCGGCCGTCTGGGGAGTTTATGCCGTCAGTGCTGGGATCCAGACGAAGTCCCTAGCTGCAATACCAGTCAAAACAAAAGTCAGCCAGGCCTGAAAAAGAACTTGGGGGATGCAGCAGCCCTCTGAACTGCGCCGAGGGGCCGGGGCAGGCACTGACATGAACGAGACCCTGCCGCCCGCACACCAGCAGGTACAAAGCGATGGAGAAAGGGCAGAGCCACCGTCCCTGGGCGCCAGCACACAGCACGGTCACGGTGCGGGCTGGGAACGCTGCTGGAAGCGGGAGCTGTGCCGGGACGGGCGCCGCTCGCTCTGAGTGCGCAGCCCTGCGCCACCGAGCCCGTGTTCCCAGACCAGGAGCCTTTCCCACTATCCCATTAGCTGGGCTTTGGGTTTTAAGCAGGGATTTCAGGCGCTGGGCATCCCAGCAGCAGGGGTTTGTGTCTGCGGAGGGGGCGTCGCTGGCTCTGTTCTCCAGGGCCAGGTGTCAGGACACGCTGTCCAAACCAAGCCTATCCTTTGACAACGGCCCCAGCTGGCGTTGCTGCTCCCCTACAACGCTGTCCCCCACAACTCGGGGATGTAGCGAGCACAAACGGGAGTCCAGGAGTCCAGCTCCGGACAAGCATTTTGATGGTGAAGTGCCGTCACAGGGCAAAATTTGAGAAACGTTACCCCTCCAGAGCTTCTCATCTGGGCAGGACCCTGCCCTTTCGACGGCAAACACACCAGCAAGCGCGGCACCAGCCGCCTGGGTCCCTTCGGCGCGACGGCCAGCACGGAGCGCTGTGCCGTGGCAGCACCCTGCACCTCACTTTTGCCCAGACCTCTTAGATTGCGGACAAACGGCTGTGGATTCTCCGCTCAGGTGGCTGTCCGCCGTGCTCGCCACATCAGCAGCAGGACACGGGTCTGCCCCGAGGCCAAGGGGGCAGCCCCAGGAGCCGGGATAGCCGCAGGAACGCAGAGCCTGGTGGCTGCAGAGGGGCAAGGAGGCTTTTGTGGAAAGCCCTCCCGCAAAGCGGTGGAGCAGGGTGGTCTTCCCAGTCGCCCCTCGCTGCTGTGGGCAGGCATGGAAGATGAAGCAAGAATTTATATTCCATGCACCAGGATAGCAAAGTACCGACCAAAGGGTTGCAAGGCGACCCGGAGCCAAGGGCCTCCGCGCTCGCGATGAGCTCAGGGATGAGCTCGGGGATGAGCTCGGGGATGAGCTCGGGGATGAGCACCGATGAGCTCGGTGACGAGCACAGCGATGAGCACGGCAATGAGCTTGGCGATGAGCTCGGTGATGAACTCGGTGATGAGCAAGCCGGTGGCTCCTGGGGCCGGCTCCGGTGCTCAGGGGGCTCCGGAGCCGGCACGGAGCGGCTGGATGCTGCTGACCCGCTGCTCCTGGCCGCGACTCCCCGCGCTCCCCTGCCACTTCCCTCGGCTCCCAGTCCACACAACCTCATGCTGCTCCCATCCCGGAGCCAAGGACACCCACATCTCTCCTCGGAGCCCCTTCCAGTCGTTCCCATCGCCATGCCCGAGCCCGGCACCCCGAGCCAGGGCGCATCTGAACCGGCACCCCAAGGCAGAGCGCGCCCGGACCAGACCCTGCCCGCGGCACAGGGCACAGCGCACAGGGCACGGGCCCGAGGCCAGGGCAACGCCACAAACGGAGCCCGCCGCGGCGGGGACGGGCGGCCCGCGGCGCTGCCGGCACCGCTGCCCGGTTCGGCGCCCGCTCCCGCCGCGCAGAGCCCCGCGCCCGCCGCCCC
>JAVCKT010004879.1:0-17022 GCA_032273925.1 Rhynchotus rufescens
GTCTCCAGGTGAGGAGGAACTTCTTTACTGTGAGGGTGACAGAGCAGTGGAACAGGCTGCCCAGGGAGGTTGTGGAGCCTCCTTCTCTGGAGGTCTTCAAAACCTGCCTGGATGCCACTCTGTGCCACATGCTCTAGGTGTGCCTGCTTGAGTGGGAAGGTTGGACTAGATGATCTCTCAAGGTCCCTTCCAACCTTGAATGTTCTGTGTTTCTGTGTAAACAAAGGAAGGAGAGGTGCAAAAGACCAAGAGGAGATGGATACTAAGCATCAGTTTCACGGTGCTACCATGCATCAAACTGATGCCTGCTGCTGAAAAGTCAGGGTTGTGGGTGGGTGGGAGTGGTGCTTTTTTGAGTACCATCTTTAAAAGAACAGATCTTTTGCGACTTAAAGCTTTGTCAGGTATGGTTACCTAGAGCTGACGTAGGCATAGGCCCATTTTTTTTTTTCTTCCTCTGGCCATTGGCAGAAATCTTGCACCCCTATAATAACTTGCTTACTTCATAACATTGATATGTAGGTATGGCTTGGTGACGAGCAGATAGTTGTCATGTCCTTGATATTTCCAATGCTTTGGGTGGGATGTGGCTTTCATACTGGCTGCTTCAGTTTGCGTGTAGTGTTTTGTGCCTCGTACCTCACAGTTGCCTGGGGTAGCAGATGAAGAGAGGCTATAAATAGTCCATAGAGCTGTTTGGATAAAAGGTGCCATATAAATATTACTCTCTCCTTCCTCAGATGTTGATGCTTTAATTTAATCTCTTGTACGGTGTAAGGCAGGAGGGGCTGATTCTCACCTGCTCCAGTACTTCCAAAGCCACGCAGCCAGAGTGCCTATGTTTAACAGATGAATCAGCGGCAGCGTAAGCAAAGCCCTTGGCAGGTGTGGAGCCCGTCGGGATTTGTGCCTGCTTCACATTACAGGCTGGGCGCAAGCCCCAGCCGCTGCCCGGCAGCGGGGGCAGCACGAGGTGAGGGGCGGCGGGCAGGGCCCGGGGTTCGTGCAGCAAAGCGCCGCGGCGGGCGCAGCCGGGTGGCCCCGTAGAACAACGGGGTCCGTTACGGCGGCGCTTCCCGGCCACGCAGCTCTCTGCGGCTGAGCGCTCAGCCCTGTGTCAGGGAAACGTCCCAATGCGAGTGACTGAAGGCTTGGCGATTCTTGGGGCGGCCCATTTGCTCTTCAGGGTCGCTTCTAAAAAGCATCATAATGCATTAAAAAGAAATGGAGATATTTTAAGACTGCCAAGAAAGTGGCAAAGGTCCAGATCTTTTATAGTATTTAATTAGCAAATAAAAGTAGCAATAGAAATCAGTTGGGGGGAAGAGTAAATGATCTAAAGTGGATCTAGGTGAAAAAAGGATCCTCTCTTGTGAAGGGAATCAATGGCTTGCAATACAGCTTTATCTTCTTTAGCCTCTTATCTTTTTTAGTCTTTTTCTTTTTTGATTAAGGGTTAGGGAGAGAGATCAAGAATCACTGTATATATGTCTGATAATTCTCCACTGGTGAAAACAGAAGTAATTACATTATTCTGGGAATATTTATTGAAATGTGTTTTACTGTCTTTTGTGGTGGATGGAAAATGCAGGAGGGTTACTTGGAGCATTGTAAAATGGTGATGAAGTAATGGCTTCAAATTCTGTTATTTATGTTGGCAGTGAGAAACATAAATTGTTGAGATCTGTGTGTCTGTACCAAAGATAAACCTAGCAACGTGTTGCTGGTTGTCAGTCCACATTTTCTCCCCCAGCCCATGTCACTTGTGATGTCATTCTGTTGAGTGGGAACCTCTAGCTCTAATTAGATGTGACAGAACTTAAAGGCTGCTCAGAAAATTGTACTAGGATGTTTGTTATGGACATTAAGACATTAAAAAGAATGTTTTTTGGGTAATATTAAACAATCTGCTATGACATGCAAATTAAGCTTCACTCTGAGCCTTGAATAAACAGAAATTATATATAACATTACAGAATTATGGCTTGTAGTGTCTTATATGGGAGTCACATAGGAGCTGGGAATTTTGAGTGCAAAGCTGGTAAAGTAACTGCCACGATTTGACCAAAAAGTGTTCCCTCAGGATTATTTAGGCTCTTCCCTAGTTTCATCGCTTCATATTCGTATTTGGAAATTTTTGATTTTCCTGTTTTGGAGGTGACACAAAATACATGGATAAGAGAGCCTCTGTGTCATGTGCTTCTCTTGCTTTGGCCTAAATAGTACCTGACTTGGGATAGTGTGAGCAAAAATTTGGTCAGTGATTCTTTTGTTTTCTTTTTCATGGATTTCCACTGTATTTCAGTGGGTACATAGAAGAATATTTCTCAGTTGCTAATGAGAGTGATTCCAGTATATTGATGAGAATAAGAGCTACTGTGGGGTGTTTAACTATGATTTTTAATAACAATTTGCTGGATAACAACGGAGAAGATGAAACTCAAACAGCAGGTTTTTTTTCCCTCCAGTCAAACAAATGGTATGATGCTGGCTACCTCTAGAGTTGTAGGAAATAAAGCTTAACTATCCCTCCTGCTTTGCATGTGTGGATGATGTCGTGATGCCCACGTTGTGGTCTGGTAGCCGCCTTGCTCCATAAATGGGTGCTGGGCTCAGGCTGTGGGCTGGGTGCTGGAGGGAGCAAGAGGCTCTGCTCTGTGGGGCAGCAGCTAAGCTGGGTCTGGCCTTTGCCTGCGTGGGGCAAACCAGACTTGCCTCAGGCTTCTCTTTTGTATACTTTCCTTTTCAAGCTATGATGGAAACACTATGCCAACTACAATCCTTGAGAGAAATGCTGGGCCCGGAATTTGACAGGCCTTGCTGTTACCTGGAGCAAGGCCAAGGCTTCACCATGTAACTAACTATAGATGTTGCAAGAGAATATACTTAGCGATGACCTAAGGCTCTTCTAGAATGCCTTACTTCATAATGTCTGCTTCACATGAGCTTTTGTGTTGCTTTTTCAAATGTACAAGAAGCACCTTGTGTTCTTGTCACCCTTCTGTACATCAGCACTTAAAGACAACTAGTAAATACCAGGCATTGCAGAGTAACACGACAACATGATTTGCCTCAGCGCTGGCAACAGAATGTTAAAACTGCCAGGGGACCCTTCACTCAGGTCAATCTCTGTCACATTTTTTTTTTTGAGCCTGGAATAGCTAGTGACTGACCAGCTGTGCTTTGTGCCTTTACAAATATTAAGGTAACTTTTACAGGAAAAGGAAGAGGACTGTATTAAGCCACACTGCTTCCTGCATCTTGCTGCTTTTGCAGGTGTATGGCACAAAGCAGGAGGTCAGTGGAGACCCAGCTCTGTTTGGCACGCAGGCTGGCACAGCAGCAAGCACAAGCCTCGCAACATGGGCTTATTTCATGCGCTGTGCCGTCCCCTGCCTCACAAGGCTCTAAGAGGAGATGTAGATGAAGGTTTAAACTTTTCATGGGAAGGGCACATTTACCTGAAAGAGCCTCACTGAGTAAGGCTGTGTCCAGCTTGCAAGTTCTCCTGGTAGGGATGCATTTACACTGCCCAAGGAAGTCACTTGGTGGCGTTCTGGCAGTTTTCCCTGTTATATTACCTTTGGCTACACAAAGGTTGTACTTGGGAGTGTTAGAGTTTATTTTCTTTCAGCACAGCTATTGTAAAGGTAAAAAAAATGAGCGTAGATAGGACTTGAAGGAAGAGATGATTCAGAATAAAATGCAGCTTGCTGGCATTCTCCAGTTGTAGAAAGTACAGCCTGTGCAGTGTTTGGGAGGAGATGGCAAAGGAGGCCAGGGTGACTTGGAGAAGCAGGTGTAAGACTTGGTAAAAAGCGTTCCTGGGGGCAGGGCTTGCCTTGCATCCTGCATCAGGTGTTTTTGTGTCTTTAACATCAAGTTGTTAAATTTGTTGCTTAGGACTTCAAGTATAAACTTCTAATTGCAAGAAGATCCACCAACTCTGGTTTTGTTTAGCTTTTGACTTTTCTATGCTGTTGCTTTGCGTAGGAGCTCTCACTTTTTGCTTTTGTTAAGTCAAAGAGAAGAATTATGGTGTGGGAATCTCTGACAGGTTTCACAGTTGTGTATTTTACCTTTGTGCTGCTGGAATGAAGGGTAGCTGTGGCAACAGAAAAATCATCTTGTATTGGCACTGCCACTGGAGGAAAGCTAGAATGGTGCTTTTGGATGCAGATTTCTTCAGGATGACAGTGAAATGGGACCAGCTGGGGGACTGTACTTAGCTGCCAGGCAAGGATAGGGCTGATTGTCCATGTATCTACCTTGTGTTGAGTGGTGGGGGAAGCTGCAAAGAAACAAGTTGCGTGCAAAAGAAAAGCTTGACTTTTGGCATTAAAGCCAACTATTACCAAAAGCTTCTGTTCTATATTAGGTGTATTTTGAGAAATGATGGGAGGAAACGGTTGTGTACTCCAAGCAAAATTTATTAGAAGTCTATTCAAGGAGGAAAAAAAAAAAAAAAATCAAAAAACCCCCAAAACCACAGAGACCTTTTGCTTGTAAGAATTCAAAGTCAGTACCTGAAAGCCAGGTATGAAAAACTTGTATATTTTTTTTAAAATCAGATACAGAGTAGAAACAGTACTTTTTAAATATCACAGGCAACAGATATTTGTCTTCAATCATAAATGGCATCAAAGATAGGTATTAATTTCACAGCAAAGCTGCATGCAGATCTAATTTAAAATTGAACGCCTCTGAAATATAAAGCTTTTGCCATGAAATCTGCAATAATAAAGGTATGCTGCACAAAGATGTTTCTTTACCTTCATCTTAATGACATTTCTGAGTAATAAAGACATATGTACATTTAGATTTGGCTGGTAAACCATATTTTAATTAATAAAATTCTGCATAAAATGCTATTTTACAGAATTGCACTATCCAGATGTCCTTATGGTAAGTGGGGCAAGAAAAATGCACTGAAATGTTTTGTGTGTGTGGAAAAGGGCAAAGATCAAATAAAGAACTTAAATTTTTTAAATCAACAACAAAATGGCTCTGTACAAAAAAAAAGCAAACATATGTACAAAATGCTACAGAAACTAAATACATTTTGATAATTTCAATCCTTTACCCATGAGAAATACAGTAAAAGCTTTTGCCATCTATAAGGTGCCAAAAAAACAAATCTGATTTTTTTTTTCTGTATAAAGCCATAGTCATTATCACTGTGTGCCTTAATTTCATGTATTATTTATGCTTACCTTTGTTTAAGGAAAGTGTATGTTTTGAAATACTTCTTTCATTCGGGGAAAGAAAAACAACTAAAATATATCAGTTTCAATATTTGCGATTTTTTTGTCCATGCTAAATTCCTAAAAAGAGCGTGTAACTCAGGTTTTCTTAACATATATATGCAGTGAAATAAAATCAGTACATGATACTTGTGAATATTTTTCAGGTGGCTATGTTAGAAAATTTTGCACTAACACTGTTTACATCCTGCTTAAAAGTCGTGTGATACGTAAAAACACTAAACTCTCACATTTCATGTTGCTGACTATTACAACGTTTGGATTACAACCATTTAAAGTCAGACATCAGTAGCAGGTTATAGTCTATGCTTATATCGCTGTCTGCCTCGTCATTAAATCCTGTTTAACAAAGTTTCATGCCTCTTGCACTTTCTTACCTTTTAACAGAAACCACTACTGCTTTTTTGGGGGAGAAAAAAGAAAAATGGCTTAGCCAATACCATTGCACCTATTCGGGACACTTTTAAGTTCCCCTCTTTTTTTCGCTAGGCTTGCTTGAGATTTTACAATCACTGTGCATATGTTAAAACATAACAAGTGCAGGCAAAAGAATCTGTATTATAATTTTTCATACATTGTAAACCAGTACAATAGGCAAACCTGTGATACAGCAAAGTGAAAGCAACATAAGCTGCCAAGCTAAAAACAATTTTGAAATTCAAACAACTTTTTAATAGTAAACAGCAACTTCTCCTTTCTAATGTGTGCATGTTTAAAGTATATTTTTCCCATTACGCTTCAGGATAGTACCACTAATGCTCCGAACAGGAGCAGCCCACCGCAGTCCCTCCTGGCAATTCACCTGTGTACCTGTCATCAGGCTTCTCCTATTCTCGTGTCTCAAGAAATGTTTAAAACCACAAATACTTAAATGTTGAAAGGCTTCCTCTTGTTTCAGCAAAGTTTAGCTAGTCTCACGCTGCAGTCGTTGCTGTAATACTGCTGGGAGCTTTGGCGGATGGGATGGGATGAGGATGAACTGGGTGGCCTCTATTTGACTGCAAGCAAGAAAACAGCAGGCCTGGGTAGCATGTTTTCTAGCAGCTTTATGCAGATGTGTTGCAGAGATGCAGCATAAATAAGTAGGGAAAAAAATTCACAGCCTCTTGACATAGTTTCCAGGGAAAGTACCAAAGAATTTGGTTCTTCTTGAGGTTCCTGAAATTAGAAGCAATAAATGAAAGATGGGAAACAATAGGAAATCACCATGCAAGTGTGTGTGTGTGTGTGTGGTGTTTTTGTTTTTTAATATTTTGCAAATGGGAAAATATTTATTTTCTTTACAGCTGAGTTACTTTGAATTTCATTTGAGCGTTGTGAATTTTAGTAAGTTGCAACTGGGGGAAGGAAAAAACAAATAGAAGAGGCATATCTGATTAAGATGTTCTATCTGATTAAAATTTGTATTAAATCTGTGTTGAAATTTCAACTTGGCACATGAAAATTATTTCACTTAAATGCTGTCTGTTGTAATGGAATAATGTGGATTTTTTGAAGTGCCAAGAACTAGTAAGACAAAAAAGTTAGCCAGAGGGAATGTGAAAGTTTATGGAGTGACTGAGCCACTTTGTTTCTAGACAGATTTATGAAACCTGTATGAGTTTAGTAATACTTGGATCTCAGAAATAGTCAAATCTGTAGAGATATTAATGTGAATAAGTTTTACATCACCAGTCTCAATGGAGACGGGCAGAATGGTGTGTAACTCATTTTGTGTCTCATGAGAAACACAGCAGCACTTCTCGACAAGCCCAGAGCACGCGTGCATTTGTGGCCAGCTGCTCCAAAGTATCCACTGCTTTCAGTGGATTTTAGTTGAGGATCAAGTTAAATACATTGAATACAAAATTTAATTAAGTTATAAGATACCAAACTGAGGATAGCAAAAATAATGAAAAAATATAAATGAAAAAGCAACCAAATTAGAACATACCCACAAACCAGCCATCATCACATTTCTCCATCACATCAATGACATCTCCCTCTCTGAGCTCCAATTCATCTTCATTCCTAGGAGTATAGTTATATAGAGCCTGAAACCTTGAATAGGACAAATGATGCATTTTAAAAAGAAGTAAAAGTTCTTTGTATCGCTGCTGAAGTAGAAGAGCTGTTCAGACATTAAGCAACACTTAAACCCCTTTCCCCTCTGTTTGTATTTTGCCTAGTGGAAGAGCCAGGGCTAGGGCTGTTCTATAGCAAGTGTCCTGCTCTAGCTGAAAGGTACCTGAACAGACACGAAAGGCTGGGGTATCAGGGCCAGCCTGACGGCCCCTCAGCTGGTTCCTTTGTTAAATGGGTGGGTTAAACACAGACTGTAATATTTTGCAACAGCAGTATTTTAGAGGTGAGCCTCTGGGCTAGACTCTCACCTCCCCTCAGCGGCAGCCACCAGAAAGCAAAGCCTGCAGTTGCGTGCTGTCACACAGGCCAGCAAAGAGCTAGGGCACTTAGGGTGCCACTGCGAGGCAGGCCCAGGGCAATCGCTACTGGGAAAGCAGGGGCACCCTTCTTTCTTCAGCTGTGCTTGTACACTGTACAGGAGGCTATAAACCACGTGAGGGGCCCTGAACCCTGGCTGAAAGCTCATGCAGGAGCTGCCCAGGCATCTTTCAGGTTTGTTCCTGGGAATAGGACAAAATGTGAGCCAAATACCTACTGGGTTTAAACACGTGATCTTCTAAAATCTTCCTGTCTAAATGGAAGAGGAGTTCTTGGGAGTAGTAAAAAAGTGTGAAAGCAGGGTGGAAAAAAAATCTGGGAAGAAAAATCCTAGAATCGCCTGTCCCTCTGGGGTAGACAAAAGGAAAAGAGAGGAACTGAGAAGGTGGAACAAGATACTGCTCCAAAGTTTGATGCATACCTCCTTATAGTGAAAAACCACAAGTAAGGAAATTCTCTCAGGGCTATAAAGACTTTGATGTCTGCCTTGAGCCTGCCACAGCAGTCTCAGAGCTGGACAGATAATAGAATAGATTAAAACAGGGGAGAGGGTTAGAGGAAAAGCACATACAAAAATTATGTCTGCAGTCCCCATAGGTGAGGGACACTAAAATGAAGAATGAGTAGCTGTAGGAGGTGTCTGAAAGGTTGAAATACCTGAGCCGACACCTACTAGGAGGAGTTGAGCACGGACCTGGTTTAGTTCTTTGACATCCTCCCCAGAACCAAATCAGAGCAAACCCTGGGTGAGCGAGCGGTTTCAGTTGGGTGCCACAAGGATGGAAATTCAGACAGCATTCACAGAGCTGTCTCCCTACCACCAAAGACTGAAGAGGGATGCAAGGTGGATGAATGCAAAGAGGTATGAGACTACCAAAGCTGTTATTGTTCATTTTGTCTTGGGTTTAGTAGAGTTTCTTGGAAATGAAAGAGTGCTGCTAAGTGCTCACGATTCCTGTGTTTAACTAGAGCACGCCTGGCAAAGAGCCCCCGCTCGGCGAAGCAGAGGGAGGGAGGCGGCTCTTCTGAGCCCCTCGGCCCCGGCCGCCTGCCTTAGGGCACAGCTCTGTCGCTCTTACAGAGCCAACAACTGTCATTTCTGAAACAAAACATTATCATCATCATGATTTTTTTTCTTCCCCTGTAACAGTTCACTGACTTGAAAACTTTTCCCTCCTCCTAATATTAAAAAAAAAAAAAAAAAAAAAAAAAATCAAAGGTTTTAATTTTATTTTCTTTGATTAAACTGGTTGGTACAGACTATTTGATTTGGCTCTGTTTCATCAGGCAAAGTTTCCATTTGCTTAAATAGGTCTTTATATAATAAATTTATGATCCTTTTCATGTTGCTGGTTTGGAGAAACAAGAGACTGGTTGAAAGAAAATGTGATTTTTTAACTCGAGTTCTAATAAATAGCTGACTTTTACATCCCCAAATCTGAGAAGTCTGATTTTTTTTTTTTTTTTAAACTTGATATTTCATTCAACTACTTTGAATCATGTTAAGAAGAAGGCAGGAGTTGGATATTCCAGAACTAATTAATTATAAATTGAAGTACAAGAGTTGTAGGTGTAATGTTTCATAAATTGGTTACTAAAATACAATGATGAGAATTTCATAATTAGCACTGTTTTTACCTTAGAAATCTAAGTTATTTCCATCTAATCCTTTCCAAGGCACTTCAGTCTCTGATAATTCAATACTTGCTTAAACATGAAAGATTTCTACTGCCATTTGCAATGCTGACCAACCAAAGAAGGATTGGTTGGCAATTTAAATATACTTTTATTTATTTTTAGACATAAAATTTCAGACATTTAGACATAAAATTCATAAAATTTAGACAAAGTTCAGTCATACTACTTTGAGCCTGTATGTTGCAAAAAATTAATGCAAAAATAATTATGCCTACAAAATAGAAGTAGAAACTTCAGTATGTCCAAAGGTACTGGACAGTAGCTTGAGAGAATTTTCTGTGAGATCAACCAAAATGTCCATTTTTCATTAATTATCTGTGGTCTGATTATTGAGTAACTCCTTGCTTTTCTCCCTTGAGAAAAGAGACATTTGACATTTCTTTAAGTGACTAACAGCCAAAATTCTAAATATTTTTAGATGCTAAAACTTAATTATACTAACAGCTAGTAGGGCTGATTCCAGAGCACTCTGAGGCTAGTTAAGGATGGCTATTGGTCTCAATGATGTGAGACTACAAATCTTGTCCTATACTTATGTAGCAATAATAAGCACCCAAATACTACTACTTGTTTTATGTTAGACATTTATTTTGAGCTTCCCCATTTTTGAGAAGGTTTAAGTGCATCTAATTTGCAGCATTACCCATTTATTTTTCAGCTGTCATCCATAACTGTTTTGAATAATTAGTACCAAGTCAGTGAAGCAGATGAACTGAATTAACAATAAATCCTTAACTGGCATTCTACTGAGAACTAACAGTGAGGAGATCAGAGAGTCACCCATTTAGTTTTACCTATCCTGGATGTGCACCACGATGCTGATGCCCAGGCTTTAGGCTCTGGGACCGTCTTAGAGATGTTCCTACATCATGCAGTTATCTGTGATTCTCTGAGTCTCTTCGTAATTGTACTTGGCAGATGAACACATTATTTGAGGAGGTAATGGCTATTACATAAATGTTAGGTTTGGGGTTTAGTAGACAAGAAGTATACTTACGGTTCCCCCCCAGTGTGTATGTTTTCATGAGCAAACACAGGGCGCTGTGGCTGAAATGAAATGATTTGAAATGTAATAAAGATATATAGCTTGAATTTCAAGTAGCTGGATAGTGGCCTGATACCATCTCTTGAGATGTTGTCATCTCATATTCTCATACTCTACGTTGTGTAAAGCCAAAAAACCCCTTCAGCCCTCGCAACAAACCTCACAAAGTTCTTACGAGACAAGGCAAGGAAGAGAACTTTGTGGGTTTAAAGGTAAGATATTTGGACAGTATAATGAAGACTAAAATAAAATATGACTTAATCTATTTTTACTACAGTACAAACTCAGCATAAACCCTACTACCTCTTCACTAACTCTGAAACAGAAATAACATTAGAAAAATCAGGTGGAACTGGGAGCATTATTGTACATAACTTAGGCAAAATATATTTTTTAGCTAAGCAGAAATAAAATCTGAGAAACTTAATGGCAGTTTAGAATATCCATAGACAAACATCATCCCAATTTACATTACATACACACACACACACAGAGTACTAACTTGGCAGGCATATCATGCTATGCTGTAATTGATACTGTTTGATCTGAAAGAGGAGCACAAAGTCATGCAGGCTGTTGGGAGGCAAAGAGCAGAAATTTTTTTGAGAGAACGCATGTAATTGTGTGAAAACAACAATTAACACTTCTACTAAAGAGGAGAAAGTGGTATGTATTTCCAGTGCAAAGTTATGAAAAGAACTATTTTCATTCTTAATTGAGCACCATCACTAATATCTAAAAAATCTGGCAATGACAGAAAAGAAAAATCTTAACTTCCTAGGGAAATGCTGTCCTGCATCTGCTCTGGCAGCGTGCGGGGCAAGCACAACACACACCACCTCTTTTTCTTTTCATGAACTGAAAACTGCAACCTGATCTTGATACCATGGAATTTGTCTTACTGCTCCGTGCTTTGTGTCTCCTTAGACTACTCTTAATACATTTTCCTTCAGCTTACTCTTAAAGGTGATGAGAAGTCTTCTATGAGAAAAGGCCATCATTACTAAGCATGGAAGTTAAATATTAAAATGCAATATGTTGCTTCCCCCCCCCAACATTCTCAGATGAGGTATTTAAATTATTTTAATGATGTTTCAGACAACACTGAATATTCTCCTCTTCACCTTTATAGTCTGTAGAAGATACTTTTAAGATACTTTTAAAAATGGTAGAGTGCTTAATGATGCAGGCTAGTGAATAACAGTTTTTTATTAATGACAACTAATTTTTTTTTTTTTTTTTTTTTTAAATTTTTTGACTATCTTCTGGTGCATCTTTTAGACATTTCAGTTCCTGGTAAACATCCTTCAACAGTTGGTGTCAAGTAAAAAAATATTTCACTGGGCAGATTGCTTGGTATTTGGATTCAAATCTGACCTTATTCTCTGCTAATCTTTCATCGGGCCTGTAACTGAGCTAATGCCAAAGATAGTCAAAGATACCAGAGAACTTGACCGAGGCTAAGGATCTTCTTGCAAACAGTGACAGTCAACATCCTCAACAGTATTACAAATGACTTAATGCTTTGAAAATGTACCACGTTGGGAAGAAACACGGTAGGTCAATATTATCTTTTTCTATATATGCTTACAATTTAAATATATTTCATGGCTAGTAAAGCACTGTTGTTAACAGTAGACAGATTAGAGAAGATCAAGGCGAGTGAAGGTTTTCAATGATGGGAGCTTAAATAATTCCCTTCATCTGAATTCATGTCTAGATACTATCCCAGCTCATATCAAGAAGCCTTCTGCACATCATCTTTTCCCTCTAAGCTCTTATTCCTGTACACAGTGGTAGTGGCTGGAAGGGATCTTGCAAGTCCTTGTTAATCGTGCCCAGGAGATACCATGGAATGTATCTCCCATGGAAGCTCTTCGTGCTTAGGATTTCTAACTTCCAAATATTGCTGCGTTCCTGAGCAATATTCATATTGCTCATTTCATATCCTCAATTCATATTTCCTAGGTAAGAATCTTAGGTTTTTAGGGTCTCATCTCCAAAATGTTTATTAGAGTAAGGTCCCCACTGCACAGCAATTTTTAGAATATTATTATTTTATTCTGACATGATGATGGTGTGTTTGTATATAATAATCTTTCATATACCTGAACATTTTGTAGGTACAGATGGACTTTAGTTTTGTAATTAAAATGGTGGATGCACTCAATATGGATCCATACAAGTCCCTTGAAGTGCTGGGGGCATATTGTTCCTTTGAAGTCACATCTGCCATTCATGCAAAATTAAAACAGGGTTTATTCCTATTCTCATGTCAGCTTGGTATTGCTCTGTGATTGTGATGGTGTGGATCTCCTGATACATGAATCGTGACCTGCCTAGCATTGAATTGGCTAAGTGATGGAGCAAACAGTACCCACTCATAGCTGGTAGTAAACAGAAGTATGCAAAAAAATTACAAGACTTTTGAAAATTAGAGAAAAAAAAGAGAATATTTTAAAGAAAACAGTTAAAGTGGAGCAAACAGCAAGACTTTACCCTAGATCAGTAGTGACTACATAGAAAATATTTCATCCTGTTATGTTTTAAGGGCCAAATGCTAAGAAAGAAATGCAGAAAATAATTTAGTCCTAAATTGAAAGTAAAATATAGTGATAAACTCTTACTCTCATAAAGAATTTTTGCATATGTTGAATACGATTTTTCAGCTAAACAAACCCTACAGTGTAAGCTTCAGGCTATGGAATTGTTGCAGTGTGAGGCTGCTGTGAAAGGCAAGGCTGAGGAGCATGACGGTCTGGAATAGCGGCGCTTGGAGAACAAGGGCAGTGGCAAGTGAATACAACACAATTACCATAGCAACAAAATATTTTGAAAAGAAGGACATGCATTAAAAAAAACCCAAGAATGTAGCTTTGCTAAAGCCTGCGTACATGCAATGAATTCTAAGTCTTTGACTACTAGATAGTTTTAGTAACCTAGAAATACTTTGAAACAAGAGGATCCATTTAGAAAAAAAGGCTAAATCATGAAAAGAATCGATCGCTTACATTTTTCTAGCACTGGAAATACTCTGTGCTACTGCAGCTATACAATACATTTACAGAATTGTAACAAATTTTGGCACACACAACCCTGTTGGCTCTACTGAGACAGAGCACAGAAGCACAACAGGAGCAAAACAAGGTATGTCGATAGTACTCAGACACTTGGACAAAAGCAGAATGCTGAGGGACTAGACACGCAGCTGCTTTTACGTGGAAACGCTGTTACTGCACACTGGGCATACACAACCATACCCTGTGTGAATAGCTGTGACCTCTGACAGGGGAGCTGTAGGATCTCTTAGTCATCAGAGGGCTACGAGGAGGTTTACCCATAACAAATATCTCTCTCTTTAAATCAGCCTAGAGAAATCATAAAAACTGTGTCAGCTGAGAGCTTCAGTGAGAAGCACCACGGGATCTCCGGGCTTCATTCCTATGAGCAAACTGGACATGCTTTCCCTGGTAAGGACAGGCAAGCGTGTTACAAGAGCAGGTAAGGAGCAGTGCTGTTAGGAGGTGGTACTTTCATTGCAGCAGCAGTAGCTTTTTTCTTTCCAAGGGTTTGCTGTTCAGCCACATACACTTGTACAGTTAAAAGATTAATCACACACAGAGTGCATTTGGTGTAAGAACTGCCACCGCAAATGCATCCACGGAAACAACCCAGTTAATAATGTAGAAAGCACAATAGCAAACAGCTGTAAACCATAGGGTCCTAAAGGTACCGATGACAACTGTTGCAGCTTGTGTCTGCTAAAAAGACATCAGACTTACCTTCTAAATGCACTTTTAAGTACTTGATGGAAAGTACTTTGAAGAACAATTCCAATAGGGTTAAGATCACTGTTAAACCAGCTAGAGAGCTGACAAAAGTCAGCACTGAAGGAGATGTAAGGCAAAGGAGTGCTGAGACTGGAAAGCTGCTCTTTGGGTTTTGTGACTTTTTGCCACTGGAAGGTACCAGTAGAGAAGCACAAACCCTTTCTAGGTGTGGGGAGAGTGATGGAGAAAAGAAAGGGAAAGCAAGGTTGTTTTAACCCTTCCTTTATGTGGTAAAACATTCCTAACTCCATGATAAATTCATAGTGCTTTTCACCTTTTCTTTACTTAGGAAAAAGCCACCAAAATAATGGTTCTTAAGATCCACTACATCTGGGTTCTGAATTAACACACAGTTTTGTAGGGTATGTTTTTCAAGAAGTATATAGTTTTTGCTACATATTAAATGATTATTTTTGATAGTCTTTCATACTTTTTACAGAACTTTCTGCCCTTTTCACAAAAAAGTGAGCCTCTGGAAGTCTGAAACCCTCCCTCTGGAAGTGGAAATGCAGTTTGGGTCTAAGCTGCACTGGGAATTCACTCTATCTAGAAATTGATTGTGCCTCTCTCCAGCTTGCTTTTTTTTTTTTTTTTTTTTTTTTTTTTTAATTTTATTTTCCTGGCACTGAGCTGCAATGTCAACACCAATTAGGTTGTGAACAAGGACCTTGTTCAGTCCTTGGCTAACAGCATCGGTGTTTAGTGTATTACCCTCGGCTGCGTAGTGCTTTACTAAGAAATGTAATGACTCTTTGCCTAAGTGTTATCTTCAACCTGAAAATGCTTTTAAAGGACAAATGTAACTAAGGTTCATGTGCTTGAATGAGGTTCTGTTTCCCTGAATTAAGTAAGAGTTAAGAGTGAAGTCCTGCTACAAGACTTTGAGTTGATGACCTGCCCTATTAGTAGTATCTCTGTTATTTCATTGTATATAATGGTGTAAGTTTTCCCTTGTTTTTCATTTGAAGAAGGCCTATCACAATATTCCATGTGTTATTTACTATTAGTAATGAAGACGATACATGCGAAAAGATCAAACTCAGGGTTATAGCCTTATTAAACATAAGGGAAGACTTGCAGCAGACCGTATTCAAAACGGGGAGTTTACCTTCGGTGGCGCTGAGGCTTTCTCCTGCCCCTGCGAGAGTTTACAGAGGAGAGGAGGGAAGAGGGAAGCAGCAGACATGGATGTAGGGACAGAGTGAGGAGCTGGTGCCTTGGCAGAGTGAAATGCAGGATTAGAAGAAAGGTGGAAAAGAAGCCTAGACTTTCCTGGTGCCTCCCCCCGAAAGAATGGCTGGCTTAAACATTTAAGGGAGAGCAGGTGTGAAGGAAACTAGATGTGAAGGACATAAAATGCACAGTGAGGGGTCATGCAACTAACATGAAGAGTTAGCAGTCTAATACTACTTGTATTATTAGTCAGTCTACTATTCTGGGAGAAAATCCCTGCTCTCAGAACTCAACAAAAGTTGTTATTAAGGGCACTGGATTTCTGTTTTTATTGTGTTCTCTTGGCTTCACACAGTCCTTGTCTTCAGTGAAAACACCGAGTTGGTGCTTTTCCACTCAAGTAAAGGTAGAGGAGGCCTGCAAGAACTTTGCAATTGAAACTAGTTTCATGTTCTGCCTGGACACACATTATTCTGTTTGATTTACATATTTGTATATGCCCAGCAAATTAATTGCCTGGACAGTCTGACTGTTGAAATAAATGCTGGACAGAAAAAAATGTGTTCTAAAACTCTGCTTAGAAACCACCCATGGTGTGTAGCCGCGGAGTGGCATTTAGCAGCTAGCACACATTTGGCTTAGCACAGTGCTGTGCTGTCCAAAAGAGGGACTGGGGAAGGCTACAGGGGGAAGCATTTCTTCAGCTGCCAACTATAATCCATCTAATCTGTTATTAATAGACATGCTCATAACAGAATCGATCATAAATATATCAGCTGCTGAATTGACACATGTGAGGTGTGAACTACTAGGTCTCTGTGGAAGACACGTCTCTCCCTCCCTCTGAAAAGTGCTAACAGGATTTGCTTGCTGAGGCCTTGCACTCTGAAAGGGGGGCACATGCTAGGCCAACAAGGAGAATAGTTCTCTGGCTCCTCCCATTGGAATTCTGATAGCAGCTGATGTGCCCAGAGGGGAAGGAAGGCAGCAGCAGGACACCATGGAGCTTACAGCACCTCTCTTTCCTAAATCTGGAGGGTTTGACAAGGGGCTTGGCCTAACCCTGACAAACTTTCTTTATCCAAACTTTCTTTATCCACCTATAGGTGGATGCTATAAAGGTAAAGCTGGGATTGTGCATAACCCAAAAGGGGAGGGGGGAAGGGCAAAATTATAGGAACACAGAAGTGACATGACATCAAAATACCTTATCAGCATTTGGTGATGCATATCCTTCATTATATACCATCGTGTCTCCTCTACTTGCTATTGGAAATTCTAGATTGTCATGTCTCTGATCCTCCTCTATGTAGAGGCTTGGCAATGTTTCTGTGGTGTCTTGTGCTCCTCTGCAGAAGTCTGATTCTTGAGGCTTTGTCTGATCCTCTGCGTCAACTGACAGGTTTCCTTTACCAAGTTCCTCTTCATGTTCAGCAGTTGCATCTAACACCCTGGGGATGGAGCCACCTTTATGTGGCAGAGGGATACCAGAAATGGTGCCATCATGGCCATGTTCTCCTGCAGTATCTGACAAATCTCTAGTTACTTTGGCAACTAAAGGGCCAAGTAT